>JAPPVO010000013.1:139628765-139915606 GCA_030407325.1 Camellia japonica
GGGGATATGTCGAAATTGAAGAGTTATATTAGCGGACCATCGACTTTAATTTTTGTGTTTTCATTTGTGGTCTTCTGGGTATCATTGTTGTATCACTTTAATTTTTGTTTTTTGATTTGTGGTCTGCGTATGTTTGACGGGTTACCAGAATGGAACTACTTTGGCTGTGATCTTAGCTACTACTACGATATGAGTGTACCATATTATTTTTGTAGGGTCATTTTATGATGTGGCCTCCATTTCTTCTGCAGGTATGCGATGTTTATTACATGCTTCTTTTCTTCTTTTTGAATGTTGAGTTTTGTCTTCACATGATATAGAGTGCACGAAATGGGCTGTTTCTTGGAACATTCAAATAGGTAACCAGTCTTTACTTTCTATTTTATGTGTTGTTTTATTGAAATTGTTATTTCAAAAATTGATTTGACTGTCACAACTTGAGGTTCAAAATCCAAATCATTTTAGAGCCATCCACAGTGCGCTTGCTAAATCCATAATTAGCGTCAGATGCTAAGTTATGTTGTTAGTGATGGGTTTGTTTTCTTTCCAATGGGTTTGTTAAGTCCATTCTTAGTTGTTTGCAAATTCAATTTTTTTATCCAGAATTTTATTCAGACTGGTATAGATTTATTCTATATATGGGCATACATAACACCAATTGAATCTTTACCACAAAATTACAATTTGGGTAAAATTCCGGAGAAGTATTTCTGGACATTTACTTTAGATGGGGCTGGAGGTGTACCTTTTCAATTTTATGCCCACTTAATACACATTTCACCTAGGGGTACTTACCAATTAGTCCTATTAACTAGATTTATTTACCTACAAGTCTTAACTAATAAATTTAACACTATAAAAATAAGAGAGTGATAAATTTATCACTAAAAATTTATTCATAAAAACAAAGAGACTGATAAATTTATCACTATAAATTTATTCATAAAAATAAAAGACTGATAAATTTATCTTTATCACTTAATAAATTTATCAATAGGACTTAATGGGTAATAAGTCTCCAAAATAGGATCTATTGGGTAATAAGTCTCCAAAGTAGGACCTATTGGTAGTTTACCCTTTCACCTACACCATTAGAGCATTCATTTACCTTTTAAATTAACAAACACTTAATACACAAAATTTGGTCCATTATTTGTCAATTAATACACATTTTAACATAAATTCCATTCCATTAGAGATGCTGATGACGTTATAATTTGATAGATGTGGGGGCTATTGTCTCTATTCAAAACTTGAGGCCGATAATTTGTTCATAACAGGCCTTTAGTTTGTTGTGAGATAATGGATTAGAAAAGCAGTTTTGAATCATAGATGATATGTAGGTTTAGACAATTTTAGCAATAGGTGGAGTTTTGCCTTTCCCTGCTCCCTTTATCTTTTCTGCTCTACAACGATTTTCATTATAATTAAACGGGGTGTTATTATTTGTTACAGCTTTTGTTGTTTGCTTCGCTGTGCTTGATGATGATGGGGGGTCCAACCTTTCTTAATTCTTTTAAGAATCCTTTATTTTGTGGTTGATATGCAAGATGCATGTTTGCATATATATGATTACTAAACAAACCACTTATCCAATATATATATATGATATGGAGCATTTGCTTAAACAAATATATTTCTAGCTTTATGTCCAATAAGTGAGTATTTAACTATGTTTCATGATTCATGGACAAGTGATGCAACATTTTATTTCTTTAATGTTTGATAGGGAAGAATTTACATAAACTTTTCCATGAACAGGCAATGCATTATTCTAACAAAATGGATGGATGCATACACCAACAAATGTTGTTTCATGATTCACCGACAAGTGATGGAATATTTTCTTCCTTGATAGGGAAGAATTTGCATAAAATTTTTTCTTGGATTTGCATTGCATATATTCTAACAAAAAATGGATGGACCTATACATCAACAAATGCTGCACAATAATTTTTAATTAATGAATTATTGTTGGTTCCATCTTCAATGAGAGATTATGTTTGTCACTCTTCCTACTAGCCTTTATTGATATCTGTGCCATAATTTTTTTTGTTGATGGTGTTAGGCATTTTTAACTGTTGCTCTTTGCAGTAAAAACATCAATTCCGAGCTGTAAGTGCTGCAAAAAAAATGTTTGTTGCTTGACTAGGATTTGATTTAATTTTTACAAACTTTTGCTAGTTTCTTTTTCTTTTTTTTCCCTCCATCCTAGTGCATGGTTCTGTCAAGTGTCCAGTTTAATTTGTTTGACTGATAGACAAGGTTGAAACTCTAGATCACATACTATTTTGAGGTTATGTTTGGATGTTGGATATATGAAGGACGTGAACGGATTAGAAATGGTAAGAGATAAATGAAAGAAATATAAGATTTTTTTTTTTACTTATTCTTTCCAATTTTTTTTTTTTCTTCTACAAATTCATGATCCAAGCACAACTTAAAAGCATGACCATTGTTACTTTTAATTTGAGAAGAAGTTACGAAATAAGATAAAGACTAAGGTGTGCTGGTGAGTGATGGTGGTTGTGTTGTGGTTGATAAGAGGTGACGAAGGTGGTGGTAGATTGGTGGCGGTGGTAGTATAGAAATAGTTATGGTGACTACGATAGTGGACTATTATTGGGATGATGGTGGACACAACAATAATGGAGTGATGATGGCGGCGGCACTAGTATAGTAATGGTAATGGTGGTGTGGTAGGGTAAGTTACACTACAACATATAAGGGTTTTAGAGACAAAATATTTTAGTTTCTAAAAGTAAAAATTTTGTTACAAAAGACATTTAGAGACCAATTCCTATCATTATGAGAACAGTCGTTAAAAGGTCATCTCGAAAAGTAAAAAATAAGGCTTTTAGTGACAAAATTTTAAAAATGTTACTAATAAATAGACTTTTAGGGACAAAATAATCTAATCTCAAAATGGTTTATTTTTTAAGAGACAAAATTTAGTTTCAAAAGGATAATAATTCATTACTAATGTCTAATTTTTGTTGCTAAAAATATAATAATGACACTTTTCGCAATAAAATTATTTGATCTCTAAAAAATAATTTTGTTTCTAAATTTTGGTCTCTAAAACCTTAATTTTTTTTTTTTAGTATTAGATGTGGTGAAGGTGGGGGTGGTAGTAGGTTTGTGTCATTAGTAGTGCTAGGGTGGAGTGATGGTGATGATGGTGGTAATAGCGAGGATAATGGTATAGTGTAGTGCCAACGGTGAAGTGGTGGTGGTGGCATTGATAATGGTGGTCCAGTGGTAGCGGAAGTGAAAAAAGTAAGGTGATAATGTGGTGGTAGTGGTTATATTATTGGTGATGGCGGGGGTGTAAAGGTTGCTTTGAGAACTTCGGTAGTGGTAGCAGAGTGGCAAATTGGCAATGGTAGTGGTTTTACTTTAACAATGACTTAAGCATAAGCAGATGAAGATGCATTAAGTAAAAATCTTTAGCAAGTTTAAAATTTTAACTCACATTTGAAGTGATATTTAAATTTTTACAAGTGATGTGAATTATGGTTATATTTAATTTGTTTTCTTTCAATACATTTAGTTTGATGTGAAATGTGGTTATATTTAATTTATTTCTTTCAATACATATTTAGTTTTTCCTGATAAAAGTTATCAAACACATTGGAGATGTTTTTTAATAATTGACTTGAATTTTAATTGAAAGAGACTTATGACTTAGATGCTAACTATTGTGAATGGAAGGTGGTTTTAAATTAATTTTGAATTTGTGATATGGTAGCCCGTGATTGGCTTTGTGTAGCATGAAGCTAACAGGAGTGCGGATTTTCTCGCAAAGGATGCTCTTCACTGTTATGCTCAACGTGAATTTCTTGATGTAGCCCCCTCGGCATTATCTAGTTTGATTGAGGATAAGCAAGGATCATGTTTCCTTGAACCTCGTGTTTAGCTCTTGCTTCGGCCCTTATTTTACCCCAAAAAAAAAAATTTGAAATTTTAGTTCTATCAATGCAACACATTTTTTTTAAGTATTTGCTGAACTGAAGTGTAAATTTTTTTATTTTTATTATTAAATGACTTTTGAATGCTTGACTTGTCTGTTTTAGACTATCCTTTGGCATGGTAAGTTCGAATGTGTAATTTTCTCTTCCCACGTGTGACAGTTTTCAGCTCCTTTATTTTGTGTTGAGAACTATGTTGCAAAATTTGGTATTTGCTTCTTTTATCTAATTCTCTCTACCATAAATTTCAGGGTATTCTACTCCATTAGTTGTGTTGAGCGTTATAGTCATGACCCAAACTTACTTCTAAAAGTTTAGTTCATAACCGACCAGTAATCACACGATTACCTACGGCCTCATACAGAAAACAAATGTTTTTAATAATGAGCCCTTAAGCGGAAGCAAATATTATGTATAACGTCCATTGAGCAGTGCTTAAAAGATTAGGATAAACTTCCATATACATAACATGATTTCCAAACATAACTTATATACATAGGAGTCATCAATATTAAGTTTACATATACACAAACCCATTTGACAAAAAGCAAACAAAAGACTCAAACATAAACTATAACACCAAAAAGATAAAAGCTTCATCTTTGAGGATTGGTATAACAAGTCCACATAGACAGCTCTTGAGGCTAATTCTAAGGTTGATCTCCCTGTTGACCACCTATATATATATATATAAAATAGGGAGTAAGCGAAGCTCAATGAAATAATAACAGTGCAAAGGGTTAATACATGAGTTTGAACCATCAAACATATTTAACATAAATAATAAGTTTTCGAAAGTAAAAACGATGCATTGTTTTCAAAGTGTCTCATAGTTTTCATAGTTTCCTTTGTTCTCAAGATCATACATCATAATGGTTCATATCAAAGTGTCTCAGGTCCTACATAATATAATTTTCTTTAAATAAGTTCACATGCAGATACACAGATATACAATTGTTTATAACATAAAGTTCCTTGGTAGTACATAATATAGAATTTGTTATGTGGAAATTCCAAGTAGGTTATATAATCACAAATTCGTGATTCTAAGAATCCAGTCAAGTAGTCCCGTCAACGTTAAACAAGCAAAGTATATAAAATTCATTATATGGGGTGTCCATTCCGGTCACATAGTTGTAGAGTTATAACCCTAATGGTCTAGTTAGTGGGAATAAGTACTATAACAGTCATCCCAAACAAAGGTATAAATATATACATCTATCCAGTATCAATTAACATTCTGAGCAAATATACATATATATAAGAGTCCCTAATCAATCAACACATAAGCATTCGTTCATGAACAGTATGAACAGTAAAAGTACCTAGAACAACAGTCCTAGTATGTTGAGTGTTTTCTGGGACGAGTGCAATTACTCTATCTTGGCTAGCAATTTCATTTGTTGTAACAGGTCTTGCCATTGGTACAAAACCAACTAAGGTGGCGGATCCATTCACATTTTGTTCAATCCGGGGACAATCCCTTACCTTATGACTCATTTTGCCACATCTATAACAAGCTTCGGAAAGTCGATAACAAATCCCCTACATTCTGAACAAATCAGTAGTGAATCATTTCTTTGATTGAATTTATCTTGCCTAGATATTTCTAATTTCCATTTCTTATTCTTCATGAATTTTGTGTTCACATTAGAGCTTTGTTTCTTTCTTTTTCATTCTAGAAATCGGTTCATGTTGGCCACAGATATCAAGGCAGGGTCTAATACCTTTTGCTGTCTTAAGGCCTTTGCCATTTCTTTTGCTATTCTTTATAGTCTATCAAGTCAAGAGGAGGTAGACTCCTCCAATTCGTCCACCCTTGTTTTCACCATTTTGCTATATATATATAGATAACATACATCAACAATAGAGTTGCACATGTAGGTTCACGTAAATCATGTAACTTTCATGTTCATATGTTCATGTTCACATAAGTCACACATTCAATATTGATATCAATATCAAAATTACACATTAATTCACATAACTTTTTTTTTTTTTGGTTCACACTCATATCACATATTCATATAGGTTACTTCTCATGCTAAGATTAGAAATGTACACATGGTTACATAATTTTCATGCTCAAACAATAATCATACCTACCCATATATTCTCATATACTTCATACTCAATAAGAAGCTTAGGAAAACACGCTTGTATTTAGATCTTGCATTCTTATGTTCACATGAAGATCATGGATTCACATCTTAACTCATACACTTGTAACATAAATACAAATGGTTCTAACTCTTTTCTAGACTCTTTATTGCTCAAATGGACCAGTGTATGAGTTATTAATTCGTGCTCTGATACCACTCTATCATGATCCAAGCCTGTCTCTAAAAGTTTGGTTCATAACCGGCCAGCAATCACACGAATACCTACAGCCTCATACAAAAAATAAATATTTTTAATATTGGGGCCTTAAGCGGAAACAAATATTATGTATAATATCCATTGAGCAGTACTTAAAAGATTAGGATAAACTGCCATATACATAATATGATTTCCAAACATAACTTATATACATAGGAATCATTAATATTAAGTTTACATGTACACAAACCCATTTGACAAAAACTAAACAAAAGACTCATAAACTAGAACACCAAAAAGTCAAAAGCTCCATCTTGGAGGCTTGGTATAACAGGTCCACATAGACATTTTTTGAGGCTGACTCTAAGATTGATCTCCCTGCTGACCGCAAAACTCAATGAGTAATAACAGTGCAAAGGGTTAATATATGAGTTGGAACCATCGAACATATTTAACATAAACAATAAGTTTTCGGAAGTACAAATGATCCATAGTTTTCTTGACATTCAAATTTGGCAATCGGTCTCGAAATCAACATGTTATGGAATAAACTCGGGTCCAATTATACAGAATGACCTCGGGCTCAAACATTCAAAACGACCTCGGGTCCAATTATACAGAACGACCTCAGGCCTAAATATTCAAAACAACCTCGGGTCCAATTATACAGAATGTCTCGGGCCCACATATAACAAACGACCTTAGGTCCAATGTGCAAAACAGCCTTAGGCCCACATATAACAATACGGCCTCAAATTCACATATAACAAAATGACATCAGGTTCATTGTGCAAAACAGTCTCGGGCCCACATATAACAAAATGACCTCGGGTCTAATGTATAATTCATCAACCTTCATTTTATAGCATTCATACAACACTTTATAACATTCATTAATCGAAACTCATTCAAGTCATATCAGAATACAATTTCAGAAGTACATATACATATATAACATTCATATTGTTCCAAAAGAATAATTAAGAACATATCTTTACAAACTTGTTACTCATAGTGCGTTTAGTCTTGCGGCGTTCTCTCTAACACACGACCTACACAACATTTCACACATACACATTCGATAAATAATACGTTCCATTTCGTACACTTTTTTTTTAATGATTCAAATCATTTTTCAATAGGTTTCTAATCATCACTTCATTTTCCAGAGTGTTTACGTAAGGTCAAAAATGCGTTTAGAAGGTCGGAAAGGTCAACAAAAAGAAAGTAGAATTTTCCCTCTGTTGTCTGTTCGTGTGGAAGGCCTCACCGCTTGAGCGGTCATGTTCTGCTCGTGCGGAAGTGTTAGCTACTCGAGCAAGGAGAATGCATTCCCCTGTTTTGATTCATGTTCCGCTCGTGTGGAGCTCACAACTGCACGAGCGGTCTGGGCGAAACCAGACAGTCCGAAAATGAGGTTTTAAAACCAAGTTTCCAAACTCAAATGCAAGCCTAAATTCATGCAAAATATGATCTACTAACATTATATAAGTGTAATTCCAACTCAAACACATCAATCTTGCTTAAAGTTCAAAATCAAGGTCTCTTCTTTTTCATAAATTCAAGAATCACGTGATCAAGTTCAAAATACATATACATGGATAATCCTTACACAAATCTTTGTTATATAAACAATCTAGAGCTTATCTCATGATGTATTCGCAAGATTGAACTCAAATCAAACAAGGTTAAAGAGATCAAGGCTCAATTTCTTAAATTTAGTTCAAATAATCACACAACCAAAAACTCTAACTCATATAGGTTAAATTCTCTAAATTCCTTTTGATTTCAAACAAAAGATGAGTTATTTACAAGGATTCTAGATAGATTTTCATACCTTAGCTCAAATCTAGGAATTTTTTCCTTGAATCTCTTCCAAATCTTTAGCTTTCCTTCTCAATTCTAGAACTCTTTCTCTTTCTCTCTCTCTTTCTAACTCTTTAGAAAGAGTTCTTCATAAAAGATGATCTCTATCAAAGTTTCATATGTATTAAGCAAATTGCCCACTTTTGTTGCCATAAAGCAACGTGGTACGATTGTGTAAAGCTAATTGCAATAGATAACAGTAACCATTGAAAAAGTAGGAGCATTCTCCTGTATGCAATGCACGCCATATGCAATCTTATCACAAAATTATGCAAATTTTTACGAACTTGCATAACTGATCTTACAAAAATGTGTAAGTTAAACACAAATTCGCGCAAGTCTATTCATAAAACTGAACTTATGTGAATTTGTGTTTAATTTATGCATTTTTGTGAGATCACTTATTTAAGTTTGTGAAAACTTACGTAATTTTGTGATATGATTGCAGATGGTGTATAATGCACACTGAAGCATTACTTGTGAGAATTAGATTATTTTCTTGAAATACAAT
This sequence comes from Camellia japonica, assembly GCA_030407325.1. Lineage (NCBI taxonomy): Eukaryota > Viridiplantae > Streptophyta > Magnoliopsida > Ericales > Theaceae > Camellia > Camellia japonica. Next base: position 139,637,433 of record JAPPVO010000013.1, read on the forward strand.
ATTTTTAACATGACAATATCACTATACAATTTGAGGAATAAGAACACGTTTGTTTATTATATTTAGTAGTAGCACCATAGTGTCATCAAGTTTCATCTTAATTGGGTGGTTAGACTGATTATGGTGTGTCTGTTGTTTTTTTTGATTGCCTTTGCTTGTTTTTTTTGTTGTTTTGGTGGCCATGTTGGCTCTTGCTTTCCTGTCTTTTGTTAGGTTTCTCACCAAACTCGGCCTTTTGCTATCACATGATTGGGGCATTCATATCAATGCCAACTTAGTTGGAATGGATTTGTTTTGCTATGATTTTTTTGCACTTGGTCTCTCCTTTATTGTTGTATTGTTATTGTGATTTCCTCAATGATGTTTCAATAAAGGTTTTTTTTTTGTGTTGATCAAAAAAAAAAAAAAAGTTTCATCTGAATTGTTGCTTGGTGAAAAGAAAAGGAAGCTATTTCAACACCAAGTTGCCAATATTTTTACAGAGCTATTAAATGGTTCATTTTTCTCTTTTAACCCTAAGAATTATAAGATGGGCATGCTAGAGTTTTAAGTGATTTGTTTAGTGAGCCAACATGAATTTGTTAAAAAACGAAGAAGATAGCACTACTATAGTTTGGTTTCCCTATAATGAATTTGGAAATAATAAACAAGCCCTCCATGCCACACTAATTATGAATTACAACAATGAATTTAATCAAAAAATAATATATAAATTGGATATCTGTGGTAATTATGTTTATTAATGTTCCAGTTAGCATTTTCATTGACAATAACATCATACACCCTAATTTTACCATTGTATGAAGCAATTCCCTTGGCCAATATGGTTCGACACATGTAAAAAAATTATAAATTTTTTTTTTTTTTTTTTTTTTTTTTTGGGTGTCTCTTTACCATTGGCATTTATCCACTATATGCATTAATTTTTCATCCTTACAGTTAATTTTTTTTTATTTTTTATTTTGGCAGTCTGATTAATCTATTGCTTGGAGCCCATATATTTGCAATGCAAAAATGTGATTTGAAGCAGACGATTGGTGTTTGCTGATGTCTTCCTAGTTGATCGTGATATTGTAGACATTTCTCAATGAGCAAGAATTTCACAGGTCAGTTGAATTCAGGTTTTGAAGTTTTTCGCATCCATGTTAAGTTTGAAGCTTTTCATTTTTTTTTCCTCCTGCAAAATCTCTAGTCCAGACTTGTTTTATTTTTCCTTTCTTTTGTGTGTCATTGCTCATTTTTTTTACTTCCAGTTCTCACTTCCATTTTTAGTTCATTTAGGGGTGAATTACATTTTTATAGTTGATGAAGGGATCAAAATGTGTAGGTTCATAGATGAGAGGGATAAGGATAAGCTAATATTCGCTAATAGTCAAGGGATTCTTGATGTAATTAACTCTACATTTAATCAAACACATTGCCTCAAAATAAGGAAATGGTTAACTGAGGGGAAAAAAAAGAAAAGTGAGATTGGTTATTTGCCTATACGAGTACCGTTAAGTTGATTCTGTTCATTTCTTAGGCAATGTTTGGTTCACTCAACTGCTTTTTGGCAATAATAAAATTGATATTCTTTGGCATCCCAATAGAATGTTCATTCTCCTAAATAGGTGAATGGTGATTCCAATTGTTTATTTGCCTAAATGAGTACACCATTAAGTTGAGTATTTCATTTATTAGACAGTGTTTGATTCACTAGAATGGTCTTTGATAGGAATAGAATGGCTATTCTCCCAACAGAATGATCATTCTCCTAAATTGATAAATGTTGATTCCATTTGGAATGTACAGTTCTGCCCTTTTTAATAAACCAAACGTGAGAATGAGTGCGTTAGTTCTTTTCGTACTCTCTTGCTTCTTTTCTTAGTTTCTTTTATTTTTCCCCAGCACTATAAGTTCGCATGTATATGATCAAATCTGTTTGATTAAAAGAATTGCTTATAATTTTGTGTCCAAACAGAATTTACTAATACCAACCACTTAATTTGGAAAATAAGCAAAACTAAGTACAATTAATAGCTAATATTGTGATGATGGTGGTGAATGAGAAGATTGATAATAGTAATAAATCAAGTGTCATAGTCAATAAAAGAATCACATTCTGCTATTAGAAGCATCATGACTATATTATCGAGTTTTCCTGTTTGGTTGGGCTTGATTTTATGTTTTCCCTGATGTCTTCGGTTCAGTTTTGAAAGGTATTGCTTTGGTAGAACCGATGAATTCAGTTTGATTCTGTCTTGAGAATCAATCCGAGACTTGGGCCTCATATACATCTTCAATAATTTTATTGGAGCCAATGTTGCCACATATATATAATGTATATTACTATATGAATGAATGAAATATGCTACATATTTACTTGAAAAAAGGGCAGCTTGGTGCGATGGCAAGGCTTCTGTTAACGTTTTTGGTAGTGCGGGTTTGAGTCACAGTAATTTATGTTATTCATTTGCAAGTGAATTCATTTTGTCAAATTGATTTTGGTATTTTTTTTTTTTTTGGTTTAGTTATTCATTGGATAATCTTTCTTGCAGGCAAGATTCATTGAAATTCACAATGACGACCATTATGATGAAAACATACAAAGAATACTCATTGTTGTCAAATCAATTCTCCCTAGATTGACAGCAATCGTTTTTTGTCCATGAGGATCCATCCCGTCAGAAACCATCATGCTTTCTACTTCTACTGGGCCATATGAACAAGATGGGAATCATTCACAATGAGTCCGTAAGAAGCGATCCCATTTTTTCGTCTAGTTCGGATAGATACCAAAGATCTTGAGCAACCCATTCAGCTGAATATTACTTAAAAAGATGAAAGAAGTATCGGTAATTTCTTCATGCTCATTCCAAGCTCATCTCAACTAGGTTTGCCTACTGTGGCATGTATTTTACTAGTTGCTACCAAATATGGAAGTGCCAAATTCTGGATATTCCAATCACTGAATTTACTTTTAAGAAGGTATTTGATCATTGTTGTTGTTTCTTGGTTGGAAGATATATATAATAATGGTATATTTCAATTTTTGGCTTAATATTCTCTGAACAATTAGGAATAAGATTTTTTTTTTTTTTTTGGTGAAATACCATAATAACAACAATATATGCATTCAATTGTCAATACAAAAAGTTGGAAAAAAATGATTTTTTTATTTTTTAGAGGAGAGGGATATTTTTGATTTATCAGATGTAATAGCATGCTGGAAGTCTTCAGTTTGGTGAAACTGTTCTAACTTTCATTGTGCTTTTTTATGAGTTTTGTTAACCTAAAATCTTGTATTGAAAGTGTGATTTCCTCTTTATATCTAATTATTATAAGAAAATTTTGTAACTTGTGTTTGAATTCTTGAAAGAGAAGGAACTATAGTGCATGAAAGAAATTTTTTTATTTTTAAAACTTCTCTTTCCATTTCTTTTCCTTTTTATTTTTTTATTTTTTTTGGGCACAAATTTATATTTCAAATACAGCACTAATATTTTTTTACAACAAAAAAATGTTATGATTCATTTTGTTTGTCACTCTAGGTTTTTGCATTGCACGTGATTCACTTAATTACATAACAAGAAAATTGAGCTGAAATGAGTTTTTAATGAATTAAAATACAAGTCAAGCTTAGTCTTTGTTTGGGAAGAATTAAAATAATTTGATTTTTTTGCTTTTTGGTTATTTTAATTTGACTTTTTTAGTCTCGTTTGGTTTTTGTTTTTGGCTTTTTTGACTTTTGTGAGAGACAAAGTGTAATGATTATGGTTTGAATGTGGCATTTTGTCTTATTAGCTTATATAGTCAATTTTATTTTTTGTATTTTTTTAGCTAAAAAGTCAACCAAACATAGCTTTAAATGACTCATTTTTGTAGTAGCCGAATTATATTTCACAGTTTAATTCATAACCTTATAGTTAAGGTTATGGTTTAAAATTAAATCAGACTATTTATATATATATAATTTGTTATTTCTTGTAGATATTTAAGTAGGAATGCAAACAAGCCAAATTGAGTTTTAGTATGTTTAGATATGTTTGTTAAGATTTTAACGAGTCCAAACTAGAATTTAATAAAAATTTAACGACCCGAACTTGAGCTGAATTGGCTTAGGCTTGACTCGAGTTTGAACCTGTTCACAGGCCTTACTGAACTACAAAAATTATAAATTCATACTTGCATATGAGACTAAAATTATAATTAAAATTTCGATTTTACAATTATATATACAATATATATAAACATATTAAAAAAAGTCAATATTTTACTAAAATAACAATATCTATCACTGTTATATAAATGTATTATCAATAGTTAACTATTATTTACATTTACATTTTTTAAATATATAAATAATATATTTATCTTCTTCTTTTTTATACATATTTTTATATTATTTAATATATAAATAATAAATATTAAACGAGGCTACTAACAAGTTGAGCTTTAATACGTTTAGATTTGTTTAACGAGTTTGAGCTTGAGCTCAAATGCAACAAAAAAAAAAATTAACAAACTAAGCTCGAATGTGCTTTTATAAAGCCAAATTTGAGCCTATTTATGAATGATTCTTTTGATTTACAGTCCTATACTTAAGTACCTAATCTAATTAGTATCTCATTAACCATTTATGCTTGAAAGTGTTTTATTGTATAGTATTGGAATTATTTTTAAACAAGCATCTAAACCATTTGTGTATGTAAGATGATGGTATATTATTGCTTTATGAGTAATACTTTGTGAATATATTCTGAACAATAACAAGGCTTAAAAAAATCGTAATTCTAAATTGATCCTAATCTAATTAGTATCTCATTCACCCCCTCTACTCTTGAAAGTGTTTTATTGTATAGTATTAGAATTATTTTTAAACAAGCATCTAAACCATTTGTGTATGTAAGATGATGGCATATTATTGCTTTATGAGTAATACTTTGTGAATATATTGTGAGTAATAACAAGGCTTATAAAAATCGTAATTCTAAATTGAACTAAATTGCATTTTATTAATTTGGTTTCAAATTTTTCAATACTTTAGGCAATGATTTAGTCTTTGGTTTAGTCTTAAACCAAAACAAATTGAACTATACTCACCCCTACTTTAGTGGATAATTGAACAAAATTTAATCGGAAATAGATTCTCTAAATTGTGTTGTTTGAGCCTGTGAACGGGTAAGAAACTACCTCCAATTCAATCCAATTTGAAAATTAAGTATTGTGAGGTGAATTTAATATATCTAATTTGAAAATTAAGTATTGTAAGGTGAATTTAATATTTGTCAATCTATAGGAGATGCACTACATCAAAGTGGATATTGAATTGTGTGAAAATATTTAATGTATCATCATAAGTAATTCCTCATGATACCTCAAGTTTTTAAGAATAATACTATATGCATTAATTAGTGTATTAATTAGTGTATCAATTGATGATGTAGCACAATTTAAGAAGTTTTTGATATTTGTAATTTGTAATTTGTATAATGAGTGAGGTCAATAATAATGTTATAACTAATGTTGGTACACTAATTAGTATACTAATTGATATATATATATATATATATATAATACCACCGATTTTTTAATTCAATTTTAATGTAGTCGTCTTAATCATTGCAACTACAAAGTGAGCAACAATAATAGAGAATTCTAATTTTAGAGCTCTAAAAAGAGCTCTAGTAATGTAATAATAATAAAAAAAAACATAGGCACACACATCACATTACATGTGGATTTTACTTCTTATTATATCACTAGAGCTCTTTTTAAATTCTAAAATTAGAGCTCTCAATCTTTATTCAAAGTGAGAGAACAAAGGTAAATTCAAAAAAAAATGAAGGATAAAAAATGTAATTACCCTTACAATTATATGAAAAAGATAAATTGATAAATTATGTGTTAAGTGAGTAAGTATTTGGTTGAGTTTAAAAAAATAAAAAAACGTTTGTTTCAAAAACTAGTTTGAAAAAAAAAAAAAAACTTTAACTTTTATATTATTTTTTTGAAAGTGAAAATAATTTTTATTTTTTAGTATTTTATTTTATCAAATTAATCTATAATTCAAAACAGCGTCGTTTTTGTTTTCTAGGCTTTGAAATTGGCTTTAAGGCCCTGTTTGTTTGGGGTTATAGGAAGGGGATTGGGATTGATAGTGAGGTGAGACTACTATATAGGGTGTTTGTTTTGAGAGATGGGGAGGAGACTACTAATACCTTGGTATTAGTAAAGGTCTTGGAAGGGGGATTCATAGTGAGGAAGTAGAGATGGTATTAGAAAAATAGTGAGGGGACTAGAAATTTTTTTATTTTTTATATTTTTTATATATTGGAAATTTTTTTTAAAATATTAATGTTTAATATTTAATTTTTTATATTTTTATTTGTTTTATTATTTTATATAAAAATAATTTAATAATTCTTCACTATTAATCCCCTTACTATCAATCTCATCCATATCTCTGAAAACAAACGGGGCCTGGAGTGAGGCAGCTGAGATTCTCACCAAAACGACGTCGTTTTGGTGAGTAATTTCGGAAAAAAAAAATTTTTGATTTCAGTCGTGTGCTATTCTGTGAAGCATTAGAGAGAGAGAGAGAAAGAAGGGCTGAGAGATAGAAGAAGGAGAGAAGAGGAGGAGGCCGCCCAGCCCTGCTCATTCCCACCCCCGACGTGCTGCCACCGTCGCTTCTACGCCGCTGCCGATCGCTGCCAAAGTTCCTCCGACGCCGCAAGTGGTGGCGATGAAGAGAACCACCATGTCTATGCTAGACAAGGCTTGTAAAATGGAGTAGTCTTCGCCTCTGTTCGGTGGATTGAACACATTTCTCAAACATGAATTGGGTTTTGAAGAACAAGGCTTGTAAAATGGAGTAGTTTTCGCCTCTGTTCGGTGGATTGAACAAATTTCTCAAACATTAATGGGGTTTTGAAGAATCACCATTAATGGTTGTTTTTTGTTGTGGGTTTTCAGCAACTACTTGGATTTGAGAAGAATTGTTCATTTATTCGCCTCTTTCTTTCTTTCTTTCTTTTCTTGCTAAGTTGTTTGAGAATTTTGTGATTGTGATTGTCGATGATGGATGGTGGGTATTGGCTGACCTAGTTTATTTCTCTTTCTTTTTTTTATTTTTTATTTTTGTCAAATTGTATAGCAGCTGCGAGGGAGTTGGTCGGCGGTAGGACGGCGGCAACGGAGGGGCGTCAGGAGGCAGCGTCGTCTCCCTCTGCTTCTCTCTATATCTGCTGCGTAGCAATTTTGAAATCAAAACCTTTTTTTTTTTTTTTTGTTTTTTTTGGGTTGAAATTACTCACCAAAACGACGTCATTTTGGTGAGGTTGAATCTCAACCCTTGGATGAATCACTCTAGGAGATCACTCCAGAGAATACATTCTAGAGGATCTTAACGCTTGGAAGCGTGTATCAGCGATTGTGCCCTATCTCTCTCTCTCTCTCTCTCTCTCCAACTCTCGCGGCCTCTCTGTCTCCTCGCTCATTCTCTCTCCTCCTTCAACATCTCTGCGCCACCGCCGCCGCACTAATCACCTCCGGAACACTGTCGCAACGCCGTTTCCTCCATCTCGGTAAGTCCACCATGTCTCTCTCTCTCTCTCTCTCTCTCTCTCTCTCTCTCTGTGTCACAAGCACACACACTGTATGTCACACACATATCTAATTAAACAGAAAAACTTGAAGTTGTTGATTACAAAACTTTAAACTTCAAATTAAGATTTAACTTTGTGAGCTTTTGATAATAGATAGTTGTGTGTTTCGTTATAGAATTGGAGGATTGTCGTACAAGTAGTTGTTCGTCATGCTGGTGTGCAAAACTGATGTAGGCACATTTTCTTGATTTGGAATTTAATTTTAAGGATATTACTCTCATTGTTTTTTTTATTAGGAATGAATTTGCCTTAAAAATTAAAATGTCTTACTCCTTTACGCGGTGTTTGTTTGGGCGGAAAAAATTATCAAATGGAAAACATTTTCTATGGAACACTTTTTTCAGAAAATGTTTTGGGAAAAATATTTTTCTATATTTGGTGGCGGTGGTGGTGATGGTGGTGGTGGTGAAACGAAGGTGGATGTGTATATTTGGTGGTGGGGAGGCGGCAGCGATCATAGCGATGGTGATGGTGGCAGTGGCCGTGGTGTTGTGGTGATATTGGTAAGCCTTTAGTCCCAAAAATGTTTTCTGCCTTTTAAAATGGAAAACATTTTCTGCCTATATAGCCTTATTTTATGTTGACCCAAGAAAAATGTTTTTCGTTAATTTTCGTTTTTTATTGTGTCAAATATTAGAAAATACAAAAAATATTTTCCAGAAAATATTTTTGTCCAAACAAATGGAGCATTTGATACAATTTATCTTACTGGGCCTTCCAAACATTGTTGGGTCATAACATATTTATTGTTTGATTTATGTTTTGCATTTTGCTTTAGGTAAGTGTTGTCGGTATTATGTCAATTATTAACTGTTTGAACTTTTTGCATTTTATATCTTCAACATCTTGTAACAAGTTCAGATGGGAGTGAAAGAAGAGGATAGTAATGTTACCAAGATTATGCCTCCTATAGAACAGGTAATTGCTTTAATATCTACTTGCAGCTATAAAAATGCCTGTTGTAATGACTATACGAAAATCAATTGATTGTTATCTTTGTCGTACTCATAATCTTTTGTACTTCCAAAGAGTGAGTACACAACCAATTTTGCAGGACAAATATTCATAGATATTGGTTTCTTCATATTAACATACTTTTGTAGCCTATTCTTCTTTCACTTTGGTTTCACTTTTTAAGTACCTGCAAGATGTCCAGCAGATTTGTTATTTCTGCCTGTTGTTTTCACTTCCTTTAACTTTTAGGGTGTTACGGTTGATTATCTTTGGACATTTTATGAGTCATTCTGATTGACTAATAGAGTCTAGCATAAGATCTCTATGTACCTCTCAGTAATTTTTTCTATTTTTACGTTTTTTTAGCATGATAATGCCCAAATTTATAGAATGCATGAACAAATTTTGGTTTGCAGGAGATTAATGATGAGATAAATATGAAAGTAAAAAAGTACCTTAGAGGTGAAGGTGCTAATTTGGAGGTATGACACTTGTGTTTGAGATTCTTAGGCACTTTTATTTCTTTCTTCTTCTATTGCCCTGAAAATCATATACATTTGCAGGGTTTACGAGATAAAAAATTGAAAGGTCAGCTTGCTATTAGAGAAGAATTATATGGAAAATCTGCAAAGGCTGCTGCCAAGGCTGAGAAGGTGAATTTTATGTGGTTTGATGTTCAATCAATTGATTAAGTTCTTTTCTCTACTTTTAAGTCTTACATAATTTGTAGGTCCAGGTTCATCTAATGCTCATAATGGCATCTGCTGTGTTATTTCCTTCTCTTTTTTTTCTTGTTTCATTTGGTAACTCTTTTTATAAAAACCATGTTGCGCGGTACTAAGCTCTGATGGTCTTCTATACAATTGTGTTGCAGTCTTTCTGATCATCATTACCAAACTCACAAAGAGAAAAAAAATTGGCTTTCAGTAGACGTTAGATTGTACCATATTTGTAGTGCAAATATATATTGATGTGTGATTGTTTTGTGTAGTGGCTGATGCCAAGTGAGGGGGGCTATTTAGAGGCTGAAGGTATAGAGAAAACATGGAGGATCAAACAGGAGGCAATTGCTCGTGAAGTAGATATCTTAAGTTCAAAGAATCAATATGATATTGTCTTACCAGGTTGACAGCTTCAGTCTAATTGCTTCAAAATACTCTCTCAAGCATCATTCAGAATTTTTTTGATGAACCTGTTAGTTAGAAACCCTTTGCATATTAATCTTTCATGTGTCCTTATAGAATACTAAGGCTGTGTATGTTGGTAAACCTCTACGCATTTAGTTGATTCAAGAAATAGACATAACTGAATTCAAGAAAGCCTTGTCCCAAAACCATTTGGGTTGGCTATATGGATCCTCTTTCACCGTTCCATTCTAGCTATAGCGATGCATTATCTTCTGTGAGACCAGTCTCTGATGAGCAAAAGTTTTGGTTCTCTCTCTCATGGTTGTCCATAAACTATCTCGGACATATAGAATTGTTATCTTTTTACATTACATTTGCTAATTTTTTATTTTTTTATTTTATAACAAAAACCTAACATCAATAATTTGTTTGCACAGATCTTGGTCCATACACTCTGGATTTTACCTCAAGTGGTCGGTATATGGCACTTGGAGGACGTAAGGGCCATTTGGCTATCATTGACATGAAAAATATGGGCCTTATTAAAGAATTTCAAGTATGTCACCACCCTCAAAATTGAGCTAAATCTTTTTATAGTGGTTGGATCTGATATAGAATCTTAGAGTTCTAATAATACTGTAAATATTGCTTTTTATTTTTTTAATGCATCTAATACAATTCTATTGATTGTGATTTTGAGTCATTGAGGTGCTTATCTGTATCAATATATACAAATTTGAGTTTCTAATGCTTGGTTCTTTTAGGTTAGGGAAACAGTGCGTGATATGGCCTTCTTGCACAATGAACTGTTCTTTGCTGCTGCCCAAAAAAAGTAAGGCCCCAATCTCTTTGACAAAAAACATTATGTGATTATAGAAATGTTATTTGTAGAAATGACTCTTTGAAGATTTACAGGTGTTTGTATGACAAGCTATAGATGCATGAATTTCTCATTATTTGTGCTGCTAATTTGCTGGATGTCACTTTGTATGTATACAAAGAATTTACACCTAGAAGTCATCATTGTTCTATCATCCAAAAGAAAAAGGTTATCATCGTTACATTTCCAAGGATTATGAAAATGCTGATTATATTGCTAATCCTTCTTAATGTTGGCAGTGAAACCTCAAACAGGTTACTCTTGGATTAAAAAACAAAAACCCTTCCAATCTAATGCTTTCCCGACCCACACATCTTCTTTCTTCCTCTTTTTCTTCAACAAAATTGCTTATAATTTTCCATTCAAAGAACTAATGAATATGTCAATCTTGGACTCCCCATGTAGACTAGTTGGAATTTAAAATGCTTATTTATTTTTCTTGATAGGGATGACCATTGGTTCAATGGTAAAACCTTGCCTAATAACCTTGAGGTTATAGGTTCAAGTCAAGGGGCAACCACTTTGTGCACTATGCCAAAGGTGCACTATGCCAAAGGTTAGGTGTGTACCCAATCTTTCCCCTCCCAAACACACATTAATGTGTACTAATTGGGCGTAGTTTTTTTATTTATTTTTCTTGATCCATCTTTGTGGTTGCATTTGATGTAATTTTCAACTCTTTTATTTGTAAGTCATATGAGGAAAATGGCAAGGGAAAAAAAACTACAGGGGAAGTATACTCAGGGCCTATGGTTTTCTTTTTGCCCTAAGGTGGATGGAATAGAAGGAAGTGAAGAAGGGACCTTCTAAACCCTTGTAACACTTTTTTGATCAGCCAACCCCTTATATAACACTGTTGTGTTGATATGTATTTGTATGATGGTAAAATAAAGTAATATCCCTTGCCTTTCCCCCCTACTTTTCATCCTTTAAACACATTCTAAAGGAAGCCATCCATGGTTATCTGTTTCTCTCTTTTCTTTTCTTTTTTCATTTTAGAAGCCAAATCCAGCTATGTTAATAAACAAACATCTACTCAAGTTTTTGCAAGGATTATTTTGCTCTAAAAGCAATGTATGTTGCATGGTCAACAGTGCTTTGCCATAAAGAATGCTGTTTCCTGTGACAGGTACCTGTACATTTATAACCGGCAAGGCACGGAACTTCATTGTCTGAAGGTCAGTATTCTGGGCTGAAGTTACTTGTATGTACCATTGTTGACTATGCTATGGCTTTTATGATTCTTGTGGCATGCTGGAAACTAGCTGCAGTGCATTTTTCACCTTGTGTTTCTCTTTCCATATTTCATGGCAGTCTGAACTATGCCTTCGAGAGGAACATATAGTATAGTCTGTCTAGATGATAATTAGGAAAACCTTTATTTTAAAATACAATTACAGGTCCTTAAAAAAAGTTTTATCTTAATATCAATCTATGCTTAGATATCTCATAATTGCTGTGGACTTCGTACTCAGAAGAAGTCTATGTGGTTCCACAAGCATGAATGAATTGGTTTCATTGGCTGCTTCCCACTTTCTGGAGACGGTGATATTGTTCTAGTGTCTGACGTGGTTCTAAATATTCTTGTAAGTTTCTAGAGCTTTTGTTAATTTCCCGTTTAGAGCAAGCAAAGTTAATGCAAAGATAGGATTTATACCCTTGAAGTAGATGTCAAGCCGCTAAAGTGGTTTTGTTTTCCCTCATTTTCCACTATGAAATAGTAAGGATACTGCTATAACCTGTCAAAGTTATGTTATGGTTCAGAGTAAGATATTTGGTAGAAGCTGGTAATACTTCAGAGCAGTTTGCTTTTCTTTATTGAACTTGAAGGCTATCCAAATCAGAAGCAATTTGAATCTGCTTTTATACCTTTAATTAACATAGTTCATTTGGTCTATAAGCTTTAGTAGGAAGTTGAGGTCTAATCTTACCATACAATATATTGGTTATCACAGACCACTTTGCTATCTTTGCACTGGTAATAAAACATTTTAAGTTGATGGGCTCATATAGTGCTCCTTTGTATTACCTGTCCATGTTAGTGCATATACAGGCCGCAAGTACCTCAGCGACAAACCATACTCGTAATCTAGGTGGAATGCCTGTGTTAATATGGTATAGATAACAGAAATTTAATTGGAAGCATTTGGTTTCATGTACGCGTCAATCTGATTGGGGCAATTGGGCTGCCTCTGATTAATTTTTTTTCCTGAATTCTTTGTACCTAATTGAGATTTTTGAAAATGCATAGTGGACCTCAACTTTTTTTCTTCTTTACCATTGTGTCCTTTAGGAGCATGGTGCAGTATTAAAACTCCAATTTCTGAAGAACCATTTCCTCTTGGCTTCCATAAACAAATTTGGGCAGCTCCACTATCAAGATGTTACTACTGGTGAGATGGTAGGTAATTACCGGACTCGTCTAGGCCGTTGTGATGTGATGCAGGTGAATCCCTTCAACAGTGTTGTTGCTTTGGGCCATTCGAATGGTACAGTAACCATGTGGAAGCCTACAAGTCCCACTCCTCTTGTCAAGATGCTGGCTAATCACGGGCCTGTTTCAGCTTTAGCCTTTCACTCTAACGGCCATCTCATGGCAACGGCTGGTATGGATAGGAAAATAAAGCTTTGGGATTTGAGGAAGTTCGAGGTTCTTCAAACTTTACCTGGCCATGCCAAGACATTGGATTTCAGTCAGAAAGGTTTGCTTGCTACTGCTACCGGCTCTTTTGTACAGATTTTGGGAGATTTCTCTGGATCTCAAAATTATAGCCGTTATATGGGTCATTCCATGGCAAAAGGTTACCAAGTAAATAAAGTGTTGTTCAGACCATACGAAGATGTTTTGGGCATAGGGCACTCCATGGGTTGGTCATCGATTCTTATTCCTGGATCTGGAGAGCCCAACTTCGATTCTTGGGTGGCAAATCCGTTTGAAACATCTAAACAGCGGAGAGAGAAAGAAGTGCGCTCTCTTCTTGACAAGCTCCCGCCAGAGACAATTTTGCTGGACCCCACAAAGATTGGTACAGTGAAACCAACGAGGAAGAGAGAGAAGCCAAGCAAGCAGGAGAGAGAAGCAGAGATGGACACGGCCATTGAAGCTGCCAAGAGCATTACCCAGAAGAATAAAACCAAAGGCAGGAACAAACCGAGTAAGAAAGCAAAGAAGAGGCAGGAAGGAATCGAGAGAGCCAAGAAGCCTTTCTTGGAACAACAAATGGAGGAAGAAGAATCATCTAAAAAGAAAAAGCAGAAGATCGGTGAGGAAAATGAACTACCAAAATCTTTGCAGCGGTTTGCTCGCAAGAAAGCTACTTCATGATTGTGTTAGATCATGGAGCAGAAGTCTTGGAGAGGAGACTTATCTTAGTCTGAGATGCTTCAATCCGTTGAAGGATTTCTTCAGCTGCCTTTTTCTTCTTTGCTAGTCCTCCCCCAGAACCCCTTGCACGTCACGGAGATCTGAAGAAAAACAAAGAAAAGAAAGCAAAGCAAAGCAGAGATGGCGGCCATTTGAGAAGGGTGTTGTCAATTTTGTTTTTTCACTTTCTTTTAACAACATTTTTTTTTTCCTTTTCCGGTTAAGTACTGTTAAGAACTTCATACAAGAAATTTTTTGACAGCTATAGGCAGGGAAATTTCCTCTCCTTGCCCTCAGAATGAACCTCTAAAAGTAGTAGGAATTATTATATTGTCTTGTGACCTATAGATCAGGCCGTCATTTGGACTGGATTTATTATAGTTTTTTTTTTTTTTTTTTTTCTTTTGAGAACATGATTTATTAAAAAATTATGTATGTTTTTTCTTTTCAGGAAACTAAACTTGTTAGCTGTTGCCTGATCGATCAGGTTGGGCTTGACATTTATTTTTTGCATTTTTTTTTTTTTTTTTACTTTCTAAAAATAATATTATGAAAAATGGTATAGGTTTCAAATATTCTACCAAATAAATGATCAAATGTTTTACATGAGGTGTGAGGTTTACAAAATTACGGATTCCACACCCATGACATTTTGGTCATTTTACCCAAATATTATTGCTAAAAAAGTTTAGTAAGTTAAGAAATTGTCCAAAAAATCTACCAAACGTGTATTAGGCATTTATTAGTGGTTTTTGACAACAGGCATTTATTAGCGGTTGTGACAAACATGAATAGAGGTATTTAGTTGTAACGGATTCAGTTGCAAAAATTAAAATTGCAAGATTTAATGTATTAAAGAGTTTAATCAAATCCTGAGATTTTTTCTGGTGATTTTTCTTTCGTATTATTTGGGAATCAAAAGAAAGAAGAAAAACCATCAACGGCGTATGAGCTTTGAGAAAGTGCCCTCCAACAAACATAATCACACATAAACCGTTATAAAATTAACTGCTAAACCGTTATAGTAAATGCTAAATAGTTTTCAGATTTAACCCATCTTCCTCATTTCAAGTTGTCCAAATGTAAAATTACAAATGCATAACATTTCCACCCTCCACTGGTTTGTATTACGTAGTGCATCATCCATGTCGACAAAGAAAAAATTAAGTCAACAATAACATCCTACATTTTCTGATGTTGGCCGTAATTGGGACATGCTTTTGTATCAAAATGTTATGACAAATAAATAGACACATCTAAATCCAAGTGAACAAATAGAAACGTAAAATTTACACCAAACTAACATCTTCATGCTGTAACTCCATTGTTAGACTTGTGTTCTTGAGGGGCTGTTAGGAAATCCCAAGGTACGGTTCAGAATAGATCCCACCAGATTTTATGATCTGGATCTCACAAAAACCAACGTAGCTGGATGACGGAGAAAAGGAGACTTGGAATTAACCTGATTCTGTAAAGGGAAATTCAGAAACAAGTAGATATACCAAACACAAGCATTAAACCAGTTAGTTTTGTCCGCAACTAACCTGATTCTTGAATTTCCTGAGCAGCCCCTATCACTGTACAGAAGATAGAGGTTGAATCAAAAGGGAGTAGATTTCTCATAGAAGGGAAGAAGAAAAAAAAAATCAAGAAAATATTGCTAATAAACAAATGTCTAAGAATACCGGAGAGAGCATAGTTTAACTTGTTCAAATTGTTAAAAACAACGTCCAAATAGTACACATTAATATGTTTGGGAGAGGAAAAATTGGGTGCACACCTAATCTTTGGCATAGTGCACAAAGTGATTGCCCCGAGACTCGAACCCCCATAACCTCAAGATTATTAGGCCAAGATTTTACCATTGAACCAATGGTCACCCCTAACTTGTTCAGCTTGTTATTGAATAGTAATTTATCGAATATAGCATCTAGAATAGAATCAATTGGATTTTTTTTTCGCAGGAGAGGCAGGTGGCCCTAAGGAAGAAAACGTTGCAACTCAGCACACAGCTTAAATGAGACTAAGCAAATGTACGAAATGAATTCATCCTCTGAAGCAAATGCTAGTGAAGATAAATATAGCAAGATTTCGTGAACTCAAGGCACAGTTCTAATTCATGGAAACTATGATATATTTTGACAATTTTACAATAAAGTTTAATGTACATCCAGCAGTGCAAGAAAATTACATGGTTCATGCAAGGACAGAAGAAAAACAAGAAGCACAATATAGAAGTTTGTAGTGTGTTCCAAGACTCCACTAGAGCAAGAAAATTTATGTCACTTGGATTACTAAGGAGAATGGGGAAAAGGAAAATTAGAACAATCACATAATATCATACAACTAACTTGTTTTTACCATAACTAAGATATTTCAATAGGGCAGTTGAAGAATCATGGAACACCAAAGTTTGATAATGTCTAAGCAATCTGACCTGTATTTGTGAAGTTGGCGTTTTATACACTTTTTGAAAGAGCCCCAGCAGCAAAGAGAAGATTCCTTCGAGAAAACTATTGCCAGAACAAGGATTGAGCATTTAACCATCTGGAAAACATTTTAGTCTATAATGCAAATTACTGAGAATCAGCATTCCAGTGATTACCTGCAATGTGTAAACTGGAGTGGACTTGGTAGGTAGAGTCTTCAATGATCTGAGTCTGTTTGTACTTCCAGTTTTGCTAATCAAGAAAAATACACAGTAAAATCATTATATACTCCTAAAAAAGAGTGCAGCAAATTGAGCCAATTTACATTTTGAGCAAAACTTACTTTTCTTCTGTTTTTAGCACCTTCGTGCTTGCCGTAACGTCCCATAACTTTACAGTGCAATCAGCAGACCCAGATGCAAGAAGTGAGCCTTCACAACTGATGTGACAAACCAGATGATTAACAAAACAAATTTACCAGTTTTCCCAGTCTGATAACTTCGGCAGATTAAATAATTTTGGATAAATTACACTTTTAAGCCCTCTAGTTTGACCCAAATTTCACTTCGGTCCCTATTGAACAAAATGAAACTAGACTTAAAGTGCAGGCACCAAATTGTTCAACGGGGACTGAAGTGAAATTTGGGTCAAACTACAGGGATGAAAAGTGTAATTTACCCAATAGTTTTTTATGGGTCTCATCTAGAGAAAAAGGATTTTCACCTGAAAGCAAGAGTCCAGACACAGGAGGTGTGACCCACCAAAGGCGTGACACAACGACCACTTGAGAGATCCCACATCATAATCGTGCCATCTTCATCACCAGATGCCATGTACCGGCCATCAGGTGACATAGCCAAAGATAAAACCATACTCCTGTGACCAATGAAAATTCTAACACACTCCCCACTCTGTACATCCCATAATCGAACTGTTTTGTCACTAGATCCTGTAGCAATGTAATTGCAGTTTGAATGCCACCTTACACACTGAAAAATGAAATGCAGCGTTATAAATCATTTCATTAGGATTAAATTTGTTTTCAATAAGATAAAAGCACTTTTTAGAAAGACGCCAAAGAGAATGTCACACCAGGTACACTAAGAGGTATACACAAAGCAAAGAAACAACCCAAAAAAACTATAGCTCTTCACCACAACTGAGTTCACTGTTCAACCTAGAAAAAGAAAAGTTCCAAAACTTCTTTTTAGGGGGGTAATTCACCTGGTTAATAATTCGTTAGACAAAAGCAGAGATTTGCCAATTAATTTTACTTGGTTTCGATAATGCGGCACTCAGTAGACTACAACGATTTGTAGGCTATGCCGGAAGGCACTTAAATTGATTTCATTGAGTTTTTTTAACTGAGATCCACATCACTTTTGATGGAAAAATTATATAGATAATTGGAGATTGAGATTGTGTGTGTGTGTGTGTGTGTGTGTGTGTGTGTGTGTGAGAGAGAGAGAGAGAGAGAGAGAGGCTGAGATAAACTACTCACATCCACGTCGGATAAGTGCCCCGCCATTATCCTTAAAGGCTGTATTCTGTCCACAGACCAAATCCTTGCCGTTCGATCATGTGAAGCACTAGCAAAATAATGTCCTAATGGACTAAACTGCATTAAGATAGTATTAGAAAAACATAAGACATCAGCATATATCATAAGCATGTGCATATGTGCATGTACGCCAACATGCATGCATCCACATATGTATTAATTAAAACATAAATATGACATAAATTAGTAGATAACAATAAAATTAACAAAGAACTTATGGTGATTAACTATTGACTATTGAGGGTGGCTACAAAAGATTTTTTATCCTATATGCACCATTATCTGTAAATTGGAAGATGTCTCAAAATTACTTGCAGTTCAATCAACAACAACAACAACAAAAAAAAATATTTGAAGAAGAAGAAGATAAACAACGGGGATTAACATATCAATTAGCACACCACAAGTTCAACAGTTTCTACCTTGAAGGTGCATTTAGAGCTCTTTTATGCCTTAAATAAGAGGCATACATAATCTTCTAATACAAGTGATTTTTTTTCATAATTCAAACAAACTTGTAAAGGCGTGTATAGCTATTCTCCAACAGACTATCATATTAAGCATTATAAAACCTCCAGGTCCATGAAAGTGAGACAAAATAAATATCTTAACTATGTAATCAGAGATATCAGATATGTTTATCTCCCTGGTGATTTAGAAAATCATTGACCTCTTCGGAGATTTGCTGAAATTATTATGTATGATGACCTTGCTCAATTGGCGAACATTCGATTTACGGGGACTACAATATATTAGAAGCGTGAAGGTTGGAGTCATTTTGTCAACATTGGGAAAGCTCAAAATCTGATTAGTTCATTACACCGAAGTCATATATATAGGCTAACTAAATTAATAAAATCCCATAAAGTAAACAAATCCTAAGAAATAAAATCCTGATTAAATTAAAAATAAAAATAAAAAATCTTCAATTATATCTTTATCAAAATCCTTTGCATTCCCTATCTATCACATATATAACATAATCATGAAAAATTAGAGATCAAAGATTCTCTACCTGAACATCCCATACAGGATAATTATGACCCTTGTAGCAAACGAGATTTGCATTTAGTTTTGTGCTCCACAATCGAACTGCAATAGAGCAGAGTTATCTTTCAAGACAGTAGTTCTGCAACAACAACTCACTTAAGATGAAATTTGCAGAGAGAATGCTACAATGACCATCTTTATATATCACATTGGGTTTACCATCTCATTTGTCATTATTGTATTAGTTGAATAGGTCCCACAACTCACGTATGTTACCAATACAATGATGATACATCACAGAGTAAACCAAATATGGTATACAAACATGGTCATTGTAACATTATTGATTAGCAAAAGAAACAATTTTTTGAAACAAATCTTTAGAGAAAGAAAGAAAAGAAAAGAGATGAAAAGAGTGAAACGTGACGGGTAAGGGAAACATACTTGTTGAATCTGATGAAGAGGATAGAAGAAAATCCCCAAAAGGACTAAAACTAGCTGTGTAGACAGGCCCAGAGTGACCTCGGAATAAAGTGTAAGATCTTTTCCCGCCATCTGCCCCAAGTACATGCTCACTGGTAGCAAAATCATTCTCACCCTGCAAAATAGCTGATAGTAACATTGTTCAACAACAGATCCCTGCCCACATATGCAACAAACTTTTTTTCTTCTGTTATACTTAGATCAGACAACAAAGAAAGTTATGCATGAGCAAGTCAAATGTATTCACATATTTGTATCCAGAATAAACAAACTTTGTTACTGTTGTAAACTGCATGTTAAACACATCTGGTGGTCTCATAAATCTGTTACTTATTTATGTTGTTAACAAAATCTTATAGATATGATATTAACACTATTTTTGTCAGTCATAGCACTGGTGGATACCCTGCCAAAATGCAAATGAAAAGTTGCAGAAAGGCCAACAAAATCATTGGCCAAGGCCAATATTAAAATAATGGCTAATGTAATATCATTTCATCAGCAGATCAACACAGACACAATAACACCACTGAAGGATTCCAAATGAACATCAGAAATTCATGCTTCATTTCCATGGCTGATCTCAATATTGATAAACAAAGGCCAATCCATAAAACTTCAAATACTGAAGATTAATTTCCAAGGCCTTACAGCTATGAAATGTTGGAGCAACACTACTCATAAAGCAGATCGTGGGGAACACGACATGATTCTCTAAGGTTTTACAAGACTATAGATTAAATCATACAGCGCAAGTACAGCCATAACTTACCCATTAACATAGGAAGGGAAATTGCTTAGATTTTTAAAGCGATGAGTTGTACACTTATGTTCACAGAAACAGCTTCTCAATAGAAAGTAATAAGCTCACAAGCCTCATGCTATATATAGTTGTTCATTAAAACGATAGACATTTTATCACATTCATGATGTAAAGCAGGAACAGTATGTTTCATTGTTCCAAAAGATGTCGCCAAACAATAAAGTACAACACCATAACATTGAATTACAAAAGTTAACATAAGACACTTACAACTGCCAGTTTGTTGTCCAAACTTTGCCATATCCCAAACCTGTAGAAAACAGTTTCGAAATTAGCAAACAACAAGTGCTATTAACAAGTCAACTAAGCTGCTATCAGACTACGGGGAAAAGAAAAAAGCATTAAGGAAAAAAAAAAAAAAGAAGCAATATTTGACACACAATACGCAACCTTCAGTGATGAGTCTGAGAATCCACCAGCAACCAATGATCCATCATGGGATATTGATGAACAGTTTAGGCTAGAACATTTGACACAAAGATCAGCAATAAAGCCCAAAACAGCAGTGAAATACTAACTCATAGAAAAAATTTGAACAGGTGAAATACATACCCATTATGTGTGTTAATAAACGTATAGAAGCTGACTGAGGGCAAAGCAGAGCTGCTCAACTGTACCCGGTTTCGTAAGTCTTCAAGAATAGAATGTTCAACCTCTGTTGGCCTGAGATGATAAGAATAAAACACTACTGAGTAGCATGCAACAAAAAAATTGGCTAAACAAGCACATCACTGAGTTCTGATCCCTAGCCCCTTGTGAAAACAATGTGAAAAAATTCCCTCACTATAGATGGCAAAATAGCAACAAAACAAAAAAAAAAAGTTGTAAATTATGATGAAATTCTAGATTTTTTTTATAACAAAAGTACTTACAACAGGGAATGTCCCTTCCATTAAATACAGCAGATTTCATTAGCCTATTACACACAAGAAATCTCCAAAAGCAGAATAGCTAGTGCTTACATGCAAAAGTATACACGTGCACGACCAGGTTAATGTGTTGTGGGTACCAAACACAATAATAGGTAACTAGAGGTCCTCAAAATATGGATGCACCAACATCTTTTATCAATAGATACCAATATCCCAATGAAAAAACACAGAAAGTAATTAAAAATACATAAATAAAACAGGAAATCCAAACCAAGGATTCTGAACAATACATTACTGGCAAAGTGAGCTCAGATTTTACACGTGGTGCTGCAGGCACAGTATTGGTCTCAATACGAGCAGCTTTCCCTGTTGCACCAACCACCTTGTCCTTTTTCAACTTTTTGAGAGAAGCACCTTGCTTCCCTCCCTCCACTGCTCTCTTCTGAGAATGGCAGCAAAAAAAATATTTTAAAAAATAAACCGAAAGACTAGTATCTAAACGCAAGTGAATTGGCCAGAATAGGTATGTGAATATATCAAAGTCAAGCCAAGAAAACAAAGAATTACAAAAATTGGTAAAATATCAGCAATCAAGGATTATGATATGCTGATGAAAATATTGGGTTTGTGGAGCCTGATTAATACTGTAGTGCTCCCTTGCCTGAAGGACAGGATTTGGGAGCTGTGCCCTCAAGGTGAATTGTACTAAGTGCATTAAGGTAATTTGATGGTGTAAACCCTAGCATATATATTGTTGTTTACTTAGGTGCTTGTCTTGTTTGTGATTGATTCTTCTTGCTATTGTGTGCGTGTGCATGATTTATTCCGCAACA
This sequence comes from Camellia japonica, assembly GCA_030407325.1. NCBI lineage: Eukaryota > Viridiplantae > Streptophyta > Magnoliopsida > Ericales > Theaceae > Camellia > Camellia japonica. Next base: position 139,659,398 of record JAPPVO010000013.1, read on the forward strand.
AAAAAAACATGATGACACACACATAGCATAGACCTCTAAGGCATATTTTCTACCTTACTCTCATCCAAGTCACCTTCCTTACTTTCTCCGTCTACCTTCTCCAAATCTGAAAGCAAACTTCCTGCCTTCTCCAACCTTTCTTCTAAAGAGTCTTCAAGTAACTGCTGAAAATTAAATGGTTAGACAAAACAAAAACAAAAAAAGGGTTAAGGTTTAGTTTTTAATATATATCACAATACACAACAATAAGGACATCTTCATTACAAAGAGAAAATCTAGTACAAAGTCTACAACAAAAAGAAGTTTTAAATTATATAGATATTGGAGACAAAACAACCTAAAAGGTGAGAATCACAAATGCAAAAACTACCCAAAACAAACTTGGCAGAGTAATTTCTGAAACAGTAAACTACTAGACATACGAACCTTGCATAAATTCCTTAAAATCCTTCAAAACAAACAGCAAAAGGATTGCAACACCAAATATTTATCAAACAATTTGAACGATCTTATCTTTCTAAATAGGTGCCAACAACAAAAGTTACTAACTTCCATTCTATCCATTGCTTAATTCTAGATACACCAATGACCTTCAGTTTTTGAAATTAGTATCAGCACAGCGAAACTCTTTCCCCATCATTTTTTTCCCCCTTAACATTGGAGTCAAATTGCCTATACATCTCATTTCTATGCCTTTGTCATTTCTTCTACACACACACACATATATATATAACAACAATTGTATACATCCAGAAAAACCACTGACCAGCAGCTACAACAATGTAGATTTGCTGGTTTAACATATTTTAAAAACAAAAGTCACATTTTTTGTTTTCAAAAGAAAGGGAAATACATCCAAAAAAAATGCTATCCAGCAGATGCCAGAATTAATACCTTTTGTATGCAGCTACGCAAATAATAAATAAACTATAATTCTTTTGAATCTTCAGTTAAGAAACACTGCATAAATATGAGTAACTTACCCCCCAGTGTATTTCTTTCTGATTTATCAGATTAGCTGCATCCTGGCCACTCCCAACAAGTGTAACACCTTCATCATCAGAAATTGAGCTTGGTTGTCCAGGAGAAACTGCAAAGAGGTATTATTAGCTCAATGAAAAAGAAAAAAATTAACAAAAACACCAAGATACAGTAGAAAAAAATATTATGATGACGAAAAACATGCAATTAACAAGCAGGGAGCTATACCTTGAAAGTTAATATGCTCATTAATAACCCCAAGCATTGTAATGGATTGTGTCTTGTGTAAATATTGCAGCAGAAGCTCATAAGAATACTGGAGGGAAAAGTGGGAGAAAAATGACATTTAGGTTTCAGATAATCCCTTAAATTATTTTAAAATGATTTGCTTTTCCCTTGTATAGCCCCATCTTAATCTACTAATAAATAAATAAATAAAAATTAAAAAAAGGTGCCCATCTGAATCAATAATTGGGCTCTAGCCAATAAAATTCTAAGCTTACATATATGAAGAAAGCAAGCAATGGCAAGCAAATCAGGTGAGTGTTTAGGAAGTCCACCACAATGTTAGTTCATATATTAAACAATGAACTGACTCTCCCAGCTGTAATTAGAAGAACTAAGTTGAACAAGGACAGAAGTCCTCTACTATAGTACACAGACAAGAACATCAGAGCATCAACCTTTGAAAAACCAAAACTCAATCTTCCTTCCATTGGCTCCAATCCAACTATTTAGTCTTAAGCTAAAGTCGATCCAAGTGGCTTAATTGCTAACTAAATGTGAATCAAGAAATTACCTGGCATATCTTAAGGTTCACTTTGCTCTGCCTCAAAGAATGAGCAAACTCCATTTCCTGCAAGGTGTAAACAAAGTTTATCAAGAAGCAGTTAGATTCATAAGTGCAAAATGTAACATGAAGACTAGTATAGTAATTAACCTCCAGATGACACGGAGAAAGAACTCCTTCCAATTTCTGAAGGTCCCGTAAGTGCATCATCTCATGGTCTTCGCGAAAGCTATTGAAAAAATTTCGAGCTGAAGATTCAGACATAGCTATCAATAGCAAGTTCAACATACTTGCCGCATAAATGGGCTGATTTGGTCAGCATACAGCCTAAGGCACAGAATAGTTTGAAACACAGCAACTCTGAATCATACCTTCTTGAATATGACCTTTTGCCACAAGATCCATGAAACAATGGACAAATACTGGATAGAGGACACGGATTAACTCATGCTGCATTGTTACAATACAATGCCAAGTGAACATAAGTTAGGCATACTAGAAAAAGAACATAAAGTGATAAAAATAACTTAGCTTGATTGGATTCAGAAGGTCACAACATTAAGTTCTGATCAAATCAATAGACGACACTTAGTCGGATTATTTAACTAAGCAAAATAAAATCGATGAACAATCTGTATTTGCAAGGGTAAACTATGCCATATTCAGGTGAAATGAAATTGTACACCAGTTGCAATATTAGGAATTTAGGAAACAATTTCTGAGTTGGTTAAATAAAAGTCCAAAAAGTTACTGTGAAATAAAAGTTCAATAGTTTTAACCTTTGTTACATAGACTCTTCTCTTCTAAATGTGTGATGTATTAGGATTGCAATATGTCTAGTTGATCATGCACCCAGTGAACAAATCTAGTGATTGAGAATTTGAGATTAACTTTATGATAATCCATGAAACTTATATTATTAGGGTGTTGAAGGGTTTGAGGAGAAATTGTGTTGCTGAAGTGGGGGAATCCTCTCGTAAAGAAGTTTGATCTCATGTTTACAGAGTTGCATAGTGGGCCCCTTTGGCAGATGGGCTTGCTGCTGACAGAGAAGAAGGTTGTTCAAGCATATGTGGATAAGCAGTGGATGGTACCAACATGAGTTTTCATAATGGAGCTCAATGGGGCATTCTTCCTTTTTGAATTAATGTCACCGGAAGAAACTTGGAGAATTATGAAAGTAAGAAATTGGTGACTGGGAAATAGCCAGGTGTTCTGGGACAGGGAGTCAGAATGGAGGTGTTAGTACAAGCCAATGGCATGTCCAACGGTGGTTTGAATGGGAAATGCACCTCAAACAATGCCGCAGGCACCAAATCTGTACTACAATAACTAGTCCAAAAAGTGACAATGCAAACAACCATCTGAGTCAAAGTGTCTGTTACATAGAATTTTAGCTATGGTCATGTAAACTTTCCATATTTCATTTGAGTGATGATGACAATATAACCAAGAAAACATGAAACCTACGCCACCCTACTGGAAATGGTTTGGGGATCACTCAAACTAGCTAGGTACAGGAACACTACCTGCATTTTGACCCAAAGGGACAAGGGACAGGCCCAATCCATCCTCTCTCGTGTAGGTGCAAGTGTTACACTTTCCACAAGATAGGTAAGGGGTAGAGGTTCCACATCCCCACATATATGATAAATGCTACCAGACCAATTGAAAAGTGACTACTTAAAATTTCCGAAGAAACGCAAGAGCCACAAAATTAATACATGAATTTAGAAGACATGCAACTCAATGAATAGTTACCTTGTACAAATCCAGTGAACTGTAAGTCCATGACCTAAGCTTGCTGTATCCATCATGGTACTGTGCTGGAACATTATCTGATCTGAAAAGCAAAAAGCACTCATTACACTCAAGCATTTACACTCCAAAAGGACAAGAAACCAGAAAGTAGCATATGACAATCTACGAAACAAGGAGATAGCCATTTAGCATTTTTCGTCATGAGGAAAAGCAATATATGCATGTTAGAAATACTCAAGAGTCAAGACAATAATACCCACATCACACATTAACTTGTTCTACGAACAGAAACAAGGTAACCATGTCAATGTTAGTCAAATACAAAGTCCACTTAGTAACACTGCATTTATTATGTCGTAGTTGGAAAACAAAGATTTTCCTGATTCCAAATGCCAGCAAATGAAGCAAGAGGAAAATTCAAAAGTGTAATCCAAAACATATTTCAGTTTGCAAAAGGTAATAATAACATAAATATGGACCAAGATAAACAAACAAACAGTAAAATACCAACTTGAACACAGAGTAAGAACAAGCAAAAGAAAACTAGAATCTTGTAAATGACATGCGCAAAATATAGATCAAATAAAAAGATTTAAAAGATGATAATAGACAAACAGTAATTGCAATAACAATATAAAAAAAATTATATATAATGCACTTTCAATGTACTTTGCTTGATTTACTAGGAGTTGTAATTTTTTAAGAATTAAGTGTTTCAGTTGCAGCAGCTTTCTGAGCTTTCATGCAAATGCCCCCCTATCTAAAAAAAAAAAAAAAAGATAAGAATGTCACAACTGATAAAAATTCATCGAGTCCCCACTGCTCATAAACATAGGCAATCTTTCTAGATTTTTGTTTTACCCAAATGTACCATGTTAATTCTCTGACACTGAAAAATATTAAGCAAATTCAAATGAATCTATATTATGTTCTTAAATTAGTATCACCCAATGCCACTACGAACTATAAAACCAATTGAAAATAAATAATCTACCCATAAATGCATCAAAACATCAAATCCACAGTATGAACCAAAGAATCACAATTATCTTACTAAATAACAAAAAATCAACAGTTTCAATTTTCTTTTTTTCCCCCAAAAGGCCCAGAATTTGTAAAAAGCATACATATTTAACCAGCAGACACCACAAAAGTAACAAAATTTAAAAGGCATATGCAGCAAATTACAGTACAGGAGTTGAAATTTCAAAAAATTTGAAGCTAAATCTTAAAAAAGTAGAGAGAAACGTACTCGGAGAAGGAGAGAAGGTGTTTGGCAATGTCGGGGTCCGTGGAGGAAGAGGAGTTGGAAGAGGAGTTTTTGGTGTGGTGTTGCTGCTCTTCTTGGAAAGCGAGCTCCGTCTGCTTGAAACCCTTCTTCTTCAGATACGCTATCACTGCTTTCTCTATCTCTTCTTCGTCCATCTCTCTCTCTCTCTCTCTCTCTCTCTCTCTCTGCTCGCGGTCGCAGATACTGGTCGTAACTAGGTTTTGAAAACGGGCTAGACGACTCAAGTTCGGGTACCCCGCACCCGAACTATAAATAAAAGCATAGAGTTAAAGAGTATGCATATAGTTAAAGAGTATGGGTAGGGATCCGAAATGATTTATTAAATGTCTTAGTACAGTACTTATGTGACACATTTAATATAATATTTGATAAAATATTTAACTTTTTAAAATTTTTTATAATTAATTACATTGAAATCCCTCAATTATTAATAATATTATCTTGCCCCTCATCTATGTATAGGTGCATTTCAACCCCCCTAAACTTGCATTGTTTGGTTATCTCTGTTTCCTCTTTTTTTTCTTTTTTTGAAAATTAAGTTTTTTTATTTTTGTATTTTTTTTATTATTTTGAGTGAATTTTTTTATTTTTAGATACACTAAAAAATATATTATTAGTGAAAAAAGTAATATATTTTTGTATTTTGTTGTATTTAAATAATTTTTTAAAAATTTTTGTATAAATTTTATAATTTTTAGTATATCAAGATTAAAGTGGTAGTACAAAGTAACAAAATTTTTCACCATTCAATGTACTTTAGAAAAATAATTACACATTTATTGAAAAACATATAATTTTAATAATTAATATTGATAAAGTTTACCATTGATATGTAATTAATTTTGTAGAAATCCACTAGCGTGTAATTTTTCCAAACAACATAAGAAAATAGTAAGTAGGACGAACTATAAAAGCTTGAAAGAATAAATAAATCAAAAATAAAAATGAAAGAAATATCAATTCGTTTGAAAATTTTAAATGAAATTAATTAACAAGAGACGTTCAATAATAATATAGTTGCCTTTTTTTTTTGGGTAGTTTATATTTATTTTAGTTGGATAAGATTTTTTTTTGTCCCTCTCCAATTTTCTTTACACTTATTTTTACCATTATTTTGTGTATTTGTCATTATCAACTCTCATCATAATTTTGTCCATTGTTAATATGCGTCGACATTTTTCTCTTAATTTTGTCAACTCATTTTTCTTTTTATCTTTTCCAATTTTAAGAAAAGAAACAAAACAAACTAAAGACATCTTGAGAAATTTGCAGTCTTCAATGACAACTCATACAGAAGTGTTATTAATGTCAAGTCGAGCACCAAAATCACTGAGATTCTTATAGCGGACTAGGATTCAATAGCAAGTTGGCAACAATTATTTTCTTTTTGAGAAATCTATAATCTTCAATTATGACTTATACAAAATTATTATTAATGTCAAATTGAGTTCTGGATCCATCAAATTCTAATTTCCATATTTAAAGTATTTTATAGACAATTTTACATTTGTAAGTTTTTTTAAATCCTTAATAACTTGGTGATATGAACATTCATATTGAATAAATTTTACATTTTTCACACGGTTAATGTAAACATTAATGCATATTTCACCCTATTATTATTAGAGATATTTTTGTAACCAACAATGATTCATCCCCCTTTCCCCCCACCCCCTTTGACCCCTTCTCTCTCTTATTGGTCTCATTTTCTTTTTCTTTTTCTTTTTTTTCCTGCTCCTCTAATCACCACCCGCCACGTGGCAAAGGTGGGGTGAGGGGGTGACCCCAAAAGGGGGTCCCAAGAATTATTCTTTTGTAACTATATCACCCATAAAACTTATTCGAACATAAAAAAATATTTAAACTTATAAATAAATACCTCAAAAGTAAGATATATAACATATATCTATATGTGACAATTAATAGTGACTATTGGTTGTTTTCAAAAAAAAATTACAAAAAATGTTATACAAATATATATTTTTAAAAATTGATTTATTTTGTAGATCACTATAACTATTATCGCTCTACTATTTATCATCATAGTGTTACCGTTATCCATTCATCACTACCACCACCATCACTACCACTACCATAACCACCACATCTACACCTTCACCATCATTGTTGTTACAACATAGCATTTTCATCACATCACCCCAATACTACAATCCTTACCATTAAAACCAGTCTGCACCATCACCACCTCCATTGTTATTGTCACACCCCAAACCTGCCCGTAAAAGTTTGGGCATGACCTAACCATAAATGGACACGTAACCTGGTATACAAACGTACGGGGCCTTATCGGAAGCATAAAACTACGGACATAACAAAGATACAACATACTCCATTGAGCTATTTCTAACACGCCATGATCTCTTACATCATATACTTCATCAAAAGCAGACAAAGTTCAAAATTAAATCCATGAATATCGGTCACATACACATACATTTACAGTCCCAACCCCACGATTGGGCGTAAACAAAAAAAACATGAGAGTTGTATATAACAACTTTAGATGGCACTCAATAAGTGGCTTGGTATGGTGCTTGGACATGTACAGGTTGACAAAAGGAAGCGGCATCCTGAGCTAGGATTGACCACCTGGTGGGTGACCTACAGAAACAGACATAATTGAGAGTGAGCCGGGCTCAATGAATAGTAATACATAAACAAAACATTTCTTAACTTGAATAGATTACATGTCAATACATTAGTCTGATTCTGTATAACGTACATAATGGCCTTAGGCCTAATCCCGTAACATAACTTGGTGGCTATAAGCCCTTGTAAACGATGGCACGAAACTCCTGTAAACATGTTGGCACTATGGCCCTTGAAACTTGTTGGCATTGAAGCCCTTGTAAACAGGTTGGCACTATGGCCCTTGAAAATGGCGTAAAGCCCTTGAGAATGGCATAAAGCCCTTGTAAGCATATTGGCACTATGGCCCTTGAAAGTGGCATAAAGCCCTTGAAAATGGCATAAAGCCCTTGTAAACTTCTTTTCTTTACATACGTTTAACATACTTTAAACAGTAACATAGATACATAACATGCTTGAACCATTAACATAGTTGCCTTACATGCCTCAAAACATCGACGTAAGTGCATAACATTTACATAGGTATTACTACTCACTGTGTTGTGATGACGTGTTAGTTCCTCCTGGAGTGTGTCCTGCACACAATCATAACTTGCAAATTAGTTCTTCTTCTTTCTTAAATCATTGAGTAACTAATCTCTGAATCATTACATTTCATACGCATTTATAACTATTTGAAAATCGTCAAAAGTACTCTAAAAACATTAGCAGAGGGTTGAACATGCAAGACAGAAGAAATATTTCATTTTCCTGAAAGTGAGTTCCCCGCTCGAGCGCCCTATTTGCCGCTCGAGCGGACTGTACAATTCGCCCAAAACTGCTGGGAGGTGATTTTTTTCCGCTCGAGCGGGACTTCCGCCGCTCGAGCGGACCGAGCGACATCCTGAATATCTGAACTTCCAATTTCGTACCCTAACTCCATTTTCATGCCATCTTCATGCAATCCAAGGTGAAATTAAGACAATAATTCAACCTAACATCACCATAACATGGATTCTACCTTGAACATAACAAATTAAACAAGATTAGAAGCTTCAACAAGCCATTTCTCTCTCAAATTCCACTCTTGAATTCAAGTTCTTCATGTTCTTGAAACATAACACATATACAAACATAATTCCATGATATACAACCAAAGAATGAAGTATAATCTCCTACAACACTAAATATAGTGTCAAAATAACTAATTATCGAGAAACCCTCATAAATCAAGCATGAATCAACCATGAATCATTCACAACATCAAACACAAACTCTAAGTTGCCATAACAAGAAGAACTTGAGCTTACCTTGAATTCAATCCCACAATTCTAACAATTTTTGCCAAGTTTCCTTGTTGAATCTCTTCTCCCCCAATTCCTCTTTGACTCTCTCTATTTTCTCACCCAAAAGCTACTCACGTTTTTGCTCTTAAGGCCAAAGACTTAGAGATATATATAAATATATCAAAGAGCATATAGGACAAAATTCAATCGCTTTATTATTCCGAAATTGAAATTTCGTAAACATGCTTAATATTACCTAAAAATTATGTTGATCACAGATATATAATCAATTTCAGATAATTAAGCCGTTAAGGCTTCCAATTTCTAATTCAATCGTTTTAGTGGTGACAAATAGTTTTCTTAAGAAACAGATAGACATCTAAAAACATGGATTTCACTTGCTTAATCAAAATTTTCCATGGACTTTTACAGTAAGCATTTGAAAGTACCAATCGAGGGCTGAGAATATAACAGAAATCATGTGCGAGGGTCGGGTTATTACACTCTCCCCCTCTTAAAGAAGTTTGGTCCTCCAAACTTGGTTTACCTTAGGATTGAAATAGGTGTGGGTATTGGTGTTGCATTTCCTCCTCTTTTTCCCACGTTGCGTCGGTTCCGTAATGTTCTTGCCATTCAACTTTTATCATTGGAATTTCTCGGTTTCGTAACTGTTTTACTTGTCGGTCCAAAATGCGGATTGGTTGTTCTTCGTAATTTAACTTGTCGTTCAACTCAATTTGGTGGTAATCAATGACATGTGACGGATCCGAAAGGTATCCGCGAAGCATAGAGACATGGAACACATTATGTACTTGACTCATATGTGGCGGAAGGGCAACTCGGTAAGCTACCGGACCCACTCTTTCCAGAATCTGAAAGGGACCAACATACCGGGGTGCTAACTTACCCCTCTTTTCAAATCTTGAGTGTCCTTTCATCGGAGTAACTTTCACGAAAACATGACTATCTACTTCAAATTCTAAGTCCCGCCGTCGATTATCCGCATAACTCTTCTGTCTACTTTGAGCAGTTTTCAATCTTTCCCGAATAACTTGAACTTTTTCAGTTGTCAACTGAACAATTTCAGGCCCTAGTAAAGATTTATCTCCAACTTCAGCCCAACACGCAGGAGAACGACATGGTCTTCCATACAAAGCTTCATAGGGTGCCATGTCTATACTCGAGTGGTAACTATTATTGTATGCAAATTCTATCAACGGTAAGTGAGTTTCCCAACTTTCCTGAAAATCCAGCACACACATTCGGAGCATATCTTCTAGGGTTTGGATCGTTCTCTCGGATTGACCGTCGGTCTGAGGGTGGAAAGCCGTACTAAACATTAATTCTGTACCCATTGCTTCTTGTAAACTCTGCCAGAACCTGGAAACAAACTTAGGATCCCTATCTGACACAATTGAGACCGGAATGCCATGAAGTCTCACAATTTCATTCACATAAAGTACCGCCAGTTTATCTGCATTATACTGAGTCTTCACTGGTAGGAAGTGAGCGGACTTCGTTAATCGGTCTACAATGACCCATATAGAATTCATGCCCCGGGGAGTCCGGGGTAACCCCACAACAAAATCCATGGTCAAATGCTCCCATTTCCACTCCGGGATGGGAAGGGGTTGCAACAACCCTGCTGGTCGCTGATGTTCTACTTTTACTTGCTGGCATTGCAAACATCTAGAGACGAATTCTACGATCTCCTTCTTCATACTTGGCCACCAAAAACTCTGCTTCAAATCTCGATACATTTTGGTACTCCCTGGATGCATTGAGAACCTTGAGGTATGTGCGTCTTCCATCAGTTTTTGCTTAAGGCTTAACACATTGGGGACACATATTCGATTTTGAAATTTGAGCACTGAATTTACTACACTGAATCCCGATTTTGGTTTTGTTTCTAACTCATCATGTATCTTCCTCAAAGTTTCATCTTCCATCTGGTGCACTTTAATTCTCTCAAGTAAGGTTGGTTGGGCCATCACTGCTGCCATTAAAGCTTCCTGTCCATGTAGCACTAAGTCTACCTCCATCTTATCCAATTCAATTGCCAATTCCTTTTGCTCCGTAATCATACTTGCCATAATCCCCATATTTTTCCGACTGAGCGCATCTGCAACTGTGTTGGCTTTACCAGGATGGTAATGAATCTGCAGGTCATAATCTTTCAGAAGTTCTAACCACCGTCGTTGCCGCATATTTAATTCTTTCTGAGTAAAAAGGTACTTAAGACTTTTATGATCAGTGTATACTTCACAGGTGGTGCCGTACAAATAATGTCTCCATATCTTTAAATCAAAAACTACTGCTGCCAGCTCAAGATCATGCGTGGGATAATTCTTCTCGTGGGGTTTCAACTGCCGAGAAGCATAAGCGATGACTCTTCCATTTTGCATCAGTACACAACCAAGCCCTTTGTGCGAAGCATCACTGTAAATAACAAATCCCTCTGTACAGGATGGTAAGGCCAAAACTGGTGCTGTTGTCAACCTTGTTTTCAATTCTTGGAAGGCAGATTCTCGTTCTTCTGACCATTCGAATGCAACTCCCTTTCGAGTCAGTTGTGTAAGTGGCACAGCAATTTTAGAAAAATCTTGAACAAATCTCCGGTAATAGCCAGCTAACCCCATAAAACTACGCACCTCAGTCACATTAGTAGGAGTTGGCCAATTTATGATTGCCTCAATCTTGTTTGGGTCAACGGAAACTCCTTCCTTTGTGATGATATGCCCCAAAAATGCCACCTCGAGTAACCAAAATTCACATTTCTTCAGCTTTGCATACAGTCTCTTTTCCCGGAGGGTTTGAAGGATCAAACGAAGATGATTCTCGTGAGCTTCTACATCCTTTGAATAAATGAGAATATCGTCGATAAAGACCACCACAAATTCATCCAAATAGGGCTTGAAAACCCGGTTCATTAAATCCATAAAAGCTGCTGGCGCGTTAGTGACTCCGAAGGGCATAACCAAAAATTCATAATGACCATACCGGGTTCGAAAAGCTGTCTTCTCAACATCCTCGGCCCTGACTTTTAATTGATGGTATCCAGACCGTAGATCAATCTTGGAAAAGACTTGTGCCCCCTGAAGCTGATCAAACAGGTCATCGATTCTTGGCAATGGGTACTTGTTCTTGATGGTGACTTTATTAAGTTCCCTGTAATCGATACAAAGCCGGAGTGTTCCATCATTCTTCTTTACAAATAAAACTGGCGCACCCCACGGAGACACACTCGGACGGATGAATCCTTTGTCCAATAAATCTTGCAACTGCATTTTCAATTCCTTCATCTCAACTGGCGACATTCTATACGGAGTCTTCGAAATGGGTTGAGTTCCCGGTACCACTTCAATTGTAAACTCAATTTCACGGTCTATCAACTGCCCTGGCAGTTCTTCAGGAAAGACATCTGGAAATTCACGCACGACTGGAAGTTTGTCGATACTCCCATTCACCACTTGCCCCTCTAAAACACTGCATAAATATCCCTGACACCCTTTCTGAATTAATTTACAAGCCTTTGCCGCAGAAATCAAGTAAGGTGGAGAAGTCACTTCCTGCCCCTGAACCATAAACTCTGATTGACCCGGAGGGCGGAAACTGATCTGTTTAGTCAAACAATCTATAGTCGCACCATATTCACCCAACCAATCCATTCCCAGAATGATATCAAAACAGGTCATGTCTAGTGGTAATAGATTGGCACATACCCGATTATCTCCAAACTCAAGTTCACAACCAAAATAAGCAGTAGTACAAAACATAGAGTCCCCCAAGGGTGAAGACACACACAACACATAGGACAGGTTTTCCTCAATTTTATCTAAGTTTTGTGCAAATAATTTCGACACGAAGGAATGAGTAGAGCCAGAATCAAATAAGACAGAAGCAAAATGACCGTGAACCATAAATATACCTGATACCACTGTTGCTGCATTCTTCACATCTCCTGGAATCAATGCAAACACTCTGCCTTATCTCGCTGTGTCTTTGTTGTTTTTAGGTTTAATCGGCGCCCTGGTATTCGTCGTTGGTGTCGACCCCACTGAACTAGTAGCAGACCTATTGCCATTTCGTTGATTCCTCTAGGGGCAATCCTTTATCAAATGACCCGTTTTGCCACACTGATAACAGGCTCCAGACTTCCATTGGCATGTCCCGCGATGCCTCTTTCCACATTCCGAACAAACAGGAATCGTACTCTGACTGGAGGCAGATGTATTTGAAGTCCCTGAATTTTGTTTCTTGTTTGGCGGAGTAGTCGCTCCCTTTGACCATTGATTATTTTGCCTCTTTCCTCTCCACTCGGAAATCCGGTTCTGAGCAGCAAGGTTTCCCTCAACTATAACAGCCCTCTCCAGCACATCTACATAAGTGGGCAACTTCAACATATTGACTCGATCTAGAATTGCTCCTCGTAATCCCCCTTCAAATTTCCGTGCCTTCTTATAGTCCGTGTCCACCATATGCGGTGCAAACCGAGCTAACGCCGCAAATTGAGCCTCATATTCAGCAACAGTCTTGTTCCCTTGTCTGAGAGTTTCAAATTCAGTCACCTTTTTATCCTGCATACTTTGAGGAAAGTACTTATCATAAAACAACTCCAGAAATCTGTCCCATGTTAGCCCTGGATGGATTGTTCTCGTAAGCATCCACCATCTGCGTGCTTCATCTTCAAGGGTAAAGGTAGCCAATTGCACTTTTTGGGCTTCGGTGCAAGGAAAAACTTCAAATAATTTCTCTATGCCCAACACCCAGGCCTCAGCTTTCATCGGTTCTATTCCTCCTTTGAAAGATGGTGGTTTCATCTTTTTAAACTCCTTAGTGAGAGTGATAGTTCAGTCTTCAGCATGGAACTCTGGTACTACCGGTGGAGGTGGCGGTTGTTCTTGTGGTTGTTGCTGTTGTGGTGGCTGTTGCTGTTGTTGCCGTAAGGTCTCTGCCATTTCCATAATCATTCTCTCCATCCTATCCAACCGTGCGGCAGTAGCATCTTCCTGCTCCTCTGTCCTTGTTCTCACCATGATCTACACAACGGTCAATTATATACAATAGACATAGTTCAAAATTGTTAGCATTATCAGAGTACTCTTAATGTTGCCATCAAACTGGTCTTATACTTTTAGGATGTCATGCATGATGCCTAAATCTTTTCTAGACACCCTACAGCTCAATGGGTTCGTGTGTGAGATAGCAACTTGTGCTCTGATACCACTTGTTACACCCCAAACCTGCCCCTAAAAGTTTGGGCATGACCTAACCATAAATGGACACGTAACCTGGTATACAAACGTACGGGGCCTTATCGGAAGCATAAAACTACGGACATAACATAGATACAACATACTCCATTGAGCTATTTTTAACATGCCAGGATCTCTTACATCATATACTTCATCAAAAGCAGACAAAGTTCAAAATTAAATCCATGAATATCTGTCACATACATATATATTTACAGTCCCAGCCCCACGATTGGGCGTAAACAAAAAAAAACATGAGAGTTGTATATAACAACTTTAGATGGCACTCAATAAGTAAACCAACATCTTCACCAAAAATAAGTGGCTTGGTATGGTGCCTGGACATGTAAAGGTTGACAAAAGGAAGCGGCATCCTGAGCTAGGATTGACCACCTGGTGGGTGACCTACAGAAACAGACATAATTGAGAGTGAGCCGGGCTCAATGAATAGTAATACATAAACAAAACATTTCTTAACTTGAATAGATTACATGTCAATACATTAGTCTGATTCTGTATTACGTACATAATGGCCTTAGGCCTAATCCCGTAACATAACTTGGTGGCTATAAGCCCTTGTAAACGATGGCACGAAACTCTTGTAAACATGTTGGCACTATGGCCCTTGAAACTTGTTGGCATTGAGGCCCTTGTAAACAGGTTGGCACTATGGCCCTTGAAAATGGCGTAAAGCCCTTGAGAATAGCATAAAGCCCTTGTAAGCATATTGGCACTATGGCCCTTGAAAGTGGCATAAAGCCCTTGTAAACTTCTTTTCTTTACATACGTTTAACATACTTTAAACAGCAACATAAATATGTAACATGCTTGAAACATTAACATAGTTGCCTTACATGCCTCAAAACATCGACGTAAGTGCATAACATTTACATAGGTATTACTACTCACAGTGTTGTGATGACATGTTAGTTCCTTCTGGAGTGTGTCCTGCATACAATCATAACTTGCAAATTAGTTCTTCTTCTTCCTTAAATCATTGAGTAACTAATCTCTGAATCATTACATTTCATACGCATTTATAACTATTTGAAAATCGTCAAAAATACTCTAAAAACATTAGCAGAGGATTGAACATGCAAGATAGAAGAAATATTTCATTTTCCTGAAAGTGAGTTCCCCGCTCGAGCGCCCTATTTGCCGCTCGAGCGGACTGTACAATTCGCCCAAAACTGCTGGGAGGTGATTTTTTTCCTCTCGAGCAGGACTTCCGCCGCTCGAGCGGACCGAGCGACATCCTGAAAATCTGAACTTCCAATTTCGTACCCTAACTCCATTTTCATGCCATCTTCATGCAATCCAAGGTGAAATTAAGACAATAATTCAACCTAACATCACCATAACATGGATTCTACCTTGAACATAACAAATTAAACAAGATTAGAAGCTTCAACAAGCCATTTCTCTCTCAAATTCCACTCTTGAATTCAAGTTCCTCATGTTCTTGAAACATAACACATATACAAACATAATTCCATGATATACAACCAAAGAATGAAGTACAATTTCCTACACCACTAAATATAGTGTCAAAATAACTAATTATTGAGAAACCCTCATAAATCAAGCATGAATCAACCATGAATCATTCACAACATCAAGCACAAACTCTAAGTTGCCATAACAAGAAGAACTTGAGCTTACCTTGAATTCAATCCCACAATTCTAACAATTTTTGCCAAGTTTCCTTGTTGAATCTCTTCTCCCCCAATTCCTCTTTGACTCTCTCTATTTTCTCACCCAAAAGCTACTCACGTTTTGCTCTTAAGGCCAAAGACTTCAAGATGTATATATAAATATATCAAAGAGCATATAGGACAAAATTCAATCGTTTTATTATTCCGAAATTGAAATTTCGTAAACATGCTTAATATTACCTAAAAATTATGTTGATCACAGATATATAATCAATTTCAGATAATTAAGCAGTTAAGGCTTCCAATTTCTAATTCAATCGTTTTAGTGGTGACAGATAGTTTTCTTAAGAAACAGATAGACATCTAAAAACATGGATTTCACTTGCTTAATCAAAATTTTCCATGGACTTTTACAGTAAGCATTTAAAAGCACCAATCGAGGGCTGAGAATATAACAGAAATCATGTACGAGGGTCGGGTTATTACAGTTATCAAGATTACACAACCACTATTGCTACAACCACCACCATATCAATGTCACAAACTACCATTACATGTGCTACATCGATTCAATTATCACCATTCTATTATTACCGGCACCACTATCAATACATTGTTATTGTCACCGTTACTCCAACATCATCACCATCACTATTACACAAATACCATCGCTAGTACCAGCTGCCACCACCAAAATTATCACAATACAACAATGTCACCATTCTATTACTACCATTGTCACCATTACCACCACTATCTCCACATCATCACTATAGTCACCGCAACCATCATTCCACTATACCCACTATAGTCACCGCAACCATCATTCCACTATACCACCATCATCTCGCTACCATTATCAACACTCTGCCGTTTCACGCTACTATCACTGCCATGTTGCTATCAACCAAATACTGCAATGAAAAAACATAGGAAAAAAATAATAATTAAGTGAATATTATAAAGAAAAAATACTATGAACCCCCCAAATGTTTTACCAACATTTCTATCAAATATCTCATATATCATTTGATAAAAATGTTAATAAAACATTTGGAATTCCTAACATTATTCTATTATAAAGTTCAAACATCATACTTTGGTACAAACCTAATAGTTTGCTTAAATTTAAAACTTTGGGCATACTAAACAACTTTTCAAATAAAAAAAATCTAATACTTAATTCTTAAATTTCAGCTTCTAATTTCAATTTCAATATCAATAATACAAGGTATCATGAAAGATGAATCATGAAAAGTCTTGAAGATTCTCCACCCTTGGATTAGTATAGTTTATAGTGTTTTATTATATGTTATACAATCACCCTTGGATTAGTTTCATGAAATTTTTTATAATATTTATTTCATGATGCGTAACATTACTTTTCAATTTTTATCAAACAAAACTATAGTTGCTGTTAAATTTTGGGAATAAATACATAACCAAAGCCTTGACTAAATTTAGAGCTTACAATTTTTTACATAATAAACAACTTTCCAAATTAAAAAATAAATAAATAAAAAATCAAGTTTTAACATTTAAATTTTGAATTTCAGAATTTAATCTTCAATTTTATAAAAGTCTATAATTTAAATTTGAGGAAGAATCGCCAAAACTTTGCAATTTTTATTACTGGTAAGTTTTCTTCAACTCAACCCATTCTTACTTGTATCTATGTTTAACATCACACATCTTTTACAAACTAAGCACCTAACTTTGCAAATATTCTACACAAACCCAAAATCAAACCCAAAACTTATAGAAAATATAAATTTTTCCCCAAAAAAAAAAAGTCACAAGTGAATAACCCCTAACTAGGGTTAGGAGGGTTCATTTGATTGCTGCTCTTTTCACATCATCCACTGCCGTCAACTATACCGTTACCACCGTTACAAATATTATCACCTTGCCAAGTCCAAACAATGTCTTTTAAGGCAGGTCTAACGTCCTCTTCACAGAACTTAGCATATTCAAGTGTATCTCCGGCGGACTTTGAGAATTTCACCACCGCCACCTCCGGCGCCACCTCAAACACCTCCGCCGTCACCGCCAGTCTTCCTTTTCTCCCCTCCGTGGCCCCCTGCATCCTCAGCTTGAAATCCTTCACCTGCGCCACCTTATAGCTTAGCCCTTTCCCCGCCGCCTCTATCTTCTCCATGATCGCCGAAGCGGAGCACCTCGACGTGAACATCGACCCAACTCTCCTCTTGTTCTCGAACAAGCTCGATAGATCAAACCCAGATGACATCGATGAAATGAACTCGAATGCGTTGAAAAAAGCAGGGGACGAGGCCGATTTCTTCATCTGGGTCAATTCTTGTTCTTCAAATTCTTCTGATTTTTCAATCAAATCTTGTCGAATTGAAAACGAATGTGCTCTTGTGAATCCTTTGTTGAACCAAGGAACTCGCATTATACCTGGGATTGTGATTCGGCGATCTGGGTCGGCCATTAGGAGCTTCGAAATTAACCTCCGAGCTTCAGAGGAAATCCATGGCGGAAATTCAAACTCTGCTTTGAAAACCTTTCTATACATGTTCATGAGGTTCTCATCTTGAAATGGCAAAAACCCAGAAAGAAGAACATAGAGAATCACACCACAAGACCATAGATCAGCTTTAGCACCATCGTAACCCTTCTTCCTCAGCACCTCCGGCGCAACATACGCCGGAGTTCCACACTGGGTATGAAGAAGGCCATCGTTTCGAAGCTGTTCCGGCAAAGCAGAGAGTCCAAAATCGGAGACTTTGAGATCACCATTTTCATCAAGAAGGAGGTTTTCAGGCTTGAGATCGCGGTGGGAGACACCGCGGCTATGGCAGAAATCGACAGCGGAGATCAGCTGCTGGAAGTACGTTCTGGCGAGGTCTTCCCGGAGCTTTCCTCGGGCTACCTTGGCGAAGAGTTCGCCGCCTCTGACATATTCCATGACAAAGAAAATCTTGGTTTTAGTTGCCATAACCTCTTTCAGCTCGACAATATTCGGGTGTCGAACCAGTCTCATCACCGCGATTTCTCTCTGGATCTGCTCCATCATTCCTTCTTTCTTCACCTGATCTTTGTTTATCACTTTGATCGCCACGCTCTCTGCGGACTCCAATTGTTTTCCGTAGTAAACCTTCGCAAACGTGCCTTTTCCCAGTAATCTCCCCATTTCGTACTTCCCAAACAGAGTATGCGTATGCCTCTCCTCCATGGTTGATTTTGATTTCTCAAGGTATTTAATCGATTAATGTTTTTTTGAAAGATGGGTAACTAAGAACAGATGTTTTGGTGACTACCCATTTCGAATCTATGCATAGAAGTGACTATTTCAGTATGAATTTTGATAGGCCCTATTTTTGGGGGATGAACAGGGTAAGGGAATCCATGAGAGTATTGAGGATATACTGATTTTTAATTGTGAACCCATGGGCAAGTGGGGGCTTTGCTGTGGGTTGGATTGGAATTCAGATGAATCTGGGAGCGGCTAAAAGGGATAGCGGAAGAGAGAGAAATAAAGAATGAAAGGAGGGTGTGGTGTAGCCATTGGAGCACCTGGTTTTCTTTTCCCGGAATTGTGGGAGGATGGTACTTTGAAGAAAGAGGCAAGAGAGCACATAGAATCAATTAAGGGGTTGTTTGGGGTGTCTTAAATAAGTATATTTTTTATTTTTTTAGACTAAAAAATTGAGAAAAAATATGAATATTTGGATTAATTTTTTTACTTTTTATAAAAAAAATATGTATTAAAAAATTATATAAATTAGTATGTAGAAAAAAATTAGAATTGAAAGTTATGCGATTGTAATTTTTAAATTTTGATAAATAATGATAACTTTTTAACTTTCTTTTGAGTAACTTTTTAACTTTTTTTTTTTTTTAACTTCACAAACTTGACTTAAATATATTCATAATAGGATGTGTCAAGGAAATAGCCCCCTCAATTATAGCGTGTGTAACAAATACACACCTATCTTCGTGAGTTAAAAAAATAAAAAAATAAATAATAAATACTCCCTCCGTTCTAAAATAATTTTTTGAGGAATTTAATTTTTTTTGATAGTACAATTATTATTTTTAAAAAAAGTTAATTTTTCAAAATTATTTTTTTGGATAATACATTTTTTGGGAATGTCAATGTCGTAATTGTACTTTTTATATTGTTTATTAATTTAAAAGAATGACAAAATAGGAAGTTTATATTATTTTTGTACTTGATTTTTTAAGAAGAACTAATATTTTGAGACAATAAAAAATAGAATAAGAGATTAATATTTCAGAACGGAGGGAATAATAAATAAAAAATTACAAATCTCAAACATTTTTCTTTAAATAATTTGTCAAAGAAGTTTTAATAAGACAGATTACAAATCAAGACAACACATGTAATCCTATGAATAGAACATGGGTAGTTACTGGATGGCAACATTCTCACATGGCTGGATTTTCAATCTCTTTTGCATCTCTCGCACGGTATTTTGATTGATTTTGACTTCTTTTGTGACGTCAAACTGAATTTCATTAGGGTTTGTATGGGGTAGTGGGTTGGTTTTTTAGGCCAAATTTAGTAACTCAAAAATAACGGTAATGTTACGTCGCTCGAAAATGGTCCCCTCGAATTTTCCTAAAGGCAAAAACGACATCGTTTTTGCCTTTTTTTTTTTTTTTTCAGAAGCAAAAATCAGAAGGAAGAGGAAGAAGGAGAAGAGGAGGAGGAGGAAGAGGAGGAGGAAGGAGGAGGACTGGAGGGGCCCTAACTACAGGGGGAGAAGGAGGCGGAGGCGGGGCCGGAGGCGGAGACAGCGGTCGGAGCTGGAGCTGGAGCTGCTGCTGCGACGAGCTGGCGGCGAGGCGACGACGGCGGGCGGCAAGGCTCGCAGCCCTCTTCTTTCCCTCTCTCTCTCTCTCGCTCGCCTCTGTGATTTCGAGGGATTCGGGGGAAAAAAATTAGGGGGACAAATCATTATCATCTTTTTATTTTTTTATTTTTTTTCATCATATCACCTCTCTATTTTTTGCACATCTTTTCGTAAAAAGATAAAAAGTACACTTATTTAGGTCATTCCAAACAACCCCTTAATTTTTTTAGTTATTTTAGTTAAAGTTAAAAAGTAAGGACTTTTTGACTTTTTATGAGAGAAATAATGTAATAATTATAGATTAGATATAATGTTTTGTTTTGTTAAACTAAAAAGTCTATTTTGTTTTTTTTGTGACTATTTTAACCAAAAAATCCCAAACCTCAACTTCCCAAATGAGCTCTTAGGCCTCGTTTGGCAAATGATTATTTTAGCCTAAAAGTTACTAAAAAAATCAAAAAGCCAACAACTTATACCAAAAAGTCAAAAATTTCATTTTCTCTCTATTTTTTGCACATTTTTTCGTAAAAAGCCAAAAAGTAATCCCAAACATAGCCTCCGTTTGGAAAGTGGGTTGGCTTTTTGGCTTTTTTGGTTATTTTAGCCCGGGGCTAAAAAGCCTGGTTTGGGAAGGGCTTTTTTGGCTTTTTGGCTTTTTGGTGAGGTGTCTTCCTGTTAAATTACCAAACTGCCCTTTTTGGCTTTTATTTTTTTATATTTTATTTTGGGTTTGGATTTGGCATATTTTTTTAAAAATTTTGGGTTTGGATTTGGCGTATTTTGCTCAATTTTTTTTTTTAAATTTTGGGTTTGGATTTGGCATATTTTGCTTAATTTTTTTTTTCTTTTAATTTTTTTATTTTGGGTTTGGATTTGGCGTATTTTGCTTAAATTTGTATTTTTTAAAAAAATTTATGTTTTTGTCTTTTTTTTTTTTTTTTACATTAATTAGTTCTTGTTCTTTATTTTTATTGGTATACAATAACTTTTTTATTTATTTATGTGTTTCATTTATTTGTAAATTACGTGACAAATGGTAATTTATGTTTTCATATTTTTTTTCTTTAAATGTTTTTGAATGAGGCGTATTTTTGTCGTTATTTTTTTAAAATTTACGATTTTGTCATTTTTTTATTCACTCACATTAATTTGTTTTTATATTTCAAAATTGGATTTTCTCTCGTTTTATTTATTTGTAAATGACGTGGCAAATGCTAATTTCTATTTTTTTTTCTTTTTTTTCGATGAGGCCTATGTTTGTCGTTCTTCTTTTTTAAATTTACGTTTCTGTAAATTTTTTTTATTTGTATACATTAATTTGTTTTTATATTTGGCAAATGGGTTTTCATGTGTTTTATTTATTTGTAAATTACGTGGCAAATGCTAATTTCGGTTGGTTTTTTTGTTTGGAAAAACATTTTTTTTATGTCATTTATTTAAAATGATGTGGAAAATCATATATTGCCGTGGCACATGACAAAAAATGAGGGTCTGTTTTGATTTTTTTGTTGTTTTCAACTTGTGTTTTTATGTTTTTAATTGACGTCATACATGATAATTTTTGTATTATTATTATTATTTTTTTTTTGTTATTTGTTTCACCTTGTTTTCTTTTTCGAAAAGGCTTTTTTCTGTGGATTTTGGTTTTTCAAAGTTAAGCACGTCACCAACTGGAAGGGGGTACATTCTTGTGTAAACACATACATATTGTACATGATAATATATTTGAATACAGTCTGTTCCACGTGTGTCATTAGTAATGTTACAACCCTACGAAAATTAGGTCGACTATTATATATTTCCTAACATTCCGTTATTACGTATGTAACATAATTTGTCGCGTATGTGAAGGCGCACCAATGCCATATGCGGGTCCTCATCCCCAACCATTAAACCATCCTCGTCATGTTCAACTTCTGGTATGACATTTACTATTATCATAGCCTCTTCCTCGTCACAGATTGGGTGAACAATTGTTGGGTTACCTGTGTTTCGCCGTATATAATTATGTAATGCCATTGACGCACCTACTAACTGAACTTGCACATTTGCAAAGTCATACCGAGGCATGTCTCGAATAAACCCCCATCGATTTTTTCAGGCACCGAAAGTGCGTTCCACCACACTGTGTAAGGACGAGTGCACTTTGTTAAATAATTCCCTTGGCGTGTTTGCCGTCGTGTTTTGTGCAATACGTCGGAATTCTTGTTGGTGGTAACGATGGCCTTTGAATGGTGCTAAGTAACCTATCCGGTTTGGATAGCCAAAATCGACAAGATAATATTTGCCTGCAGACATGGACATTGTACTTCATTTTCAAGTAACGCTGTTTCAGAAAAAATTTATAGCCCCCTAAATCTAATAACATCGCCATGTGTTACCTTCGTCAGGATGTGGGAATGGGACATTGTCATTTGTTAGCATCTCGTTGAATATGCGACTATCATGCGTACTTCCTTCCCATCCACACGAAATGAATATGAAACACATGTCAAAATCGACTGCGACCATGATATTTTGCGTGTGACAGTATTTCCTACCGAAATATGTTGCCGCATCTGGGCCCGTAACCCATGCACTTACATGTGTTCCGTTTATTGTGCCAATGCAGTCCTGCAAACAACCCAATTCTTCCTGAACTTAAACGGGTAACAAGTGTTTGGTTTTTTCCATGCGTCACATCCAGTTAATAATAAAAACAAAATAACTGACACTCTTTATTTATATGTCAATAATGTTTTTCAGTAGTACCTTGAACGGTAGGTATTTCCGTCTAGACCGCACATATAGATGTATACGATGCTGATTGTATGTGGGTCGGCAATGAACAACAGTGAACTCTTTCATAGAAGTTAATACGTTATGCACGTACCGAGACACAGTCTCCCCCGAATGTTGGAACCGTTATTGGATTTCCCGATTTTGCTTCCCTTTCAATACATAGATAAACATTGCAACGCTTTCTTCAACAACTAAGCCATGTAGACGTTGCGGGACTTGTAACCCAAAATCATTTACTAATGTCTCACACAAGGCGACAAAAAATTCCTTCGACATGCAAACGTTTTCCTCAAATCGGCCCATATGGCCCGCATATAGTTCGGATATCCATGCATTCTCGGTCAGTATAGAAATGCGACATGGCGTTTTAGCCATGTGTTTTTCGTACCATTCTGTCGCATACTGGCATGCTTGTAGAAATGTGCAGTTGTGTTCTTGTTGCACCTGGACCACCATTTGATTAAGCATTTCCCTTATTCCGTCATTGTTGCTTCCATCCCAGGGATTCATTACGTCTTCGTTGAAATCCCAGACCTACAAGAGTGGCACTCTTTCAATCAGTTTGCTTCCCTTTCATTGACTCAAATTATTTCAAAAATTGCAATTAAAAAATGCCGACATTGTTTTTAATGTAAGTAATGTCGTCACCAATGTCATTAGTAACGCATGATGATATGAATTGCACAAATTGTAAACCTGTTCAACTTTCATTTACAGGGGGACCATGGTGGTAACAACCACAAAAGTTGACGTCAAAGTAAACTAACAACTAAATTTGCAAAATATAGATATACAAAAGCTAGCAAGCAAATCCGTCGTTGCCTGTCTTAAAAATAGCCATACATTTAATTTAAACAGAAGCATCCCATTCATTTCCCAAAAAGCATGCACAACCATGCTTCCATTCCGTCAACCCATGCACTGAACGAAAAGTTTTGTTCACCATAGGTAGCAAGAAAAAAACAAAAATGAAGGAATAAAAACATGCACACACAACCATCCTGTTTTAATACAGTGCCAACAATAACATAAGTAAAAGTTTTCATAATGCAAGAGAAGGACAGGCATCTTCAACACTCGTAACACCGCTAGATCACATCCGGCGAGACCCAAACAGGTTTGCAAAAGGCGCCGACGCAGTACACTGGAGCTGCTTTTGTGTAAGCCACCCTACGATAGAGTCGTCATCAGGCTGGCACATCAGCACCTCCCGCAAATCGGCGTTATCCATAAGTGTCGAGACAAAGTGGAATAACAGCGTACCAACCAGGGATGGAATACTCGTCAGGCGATGCATGCACTCCGAAATAGTGTACATCGATTCGTTGCTTGTGAGGTGCCTCACCGTAACTTGCTGATTCTTCGTATGCACGATTGTTCATGCTTTCCGCAATAACTGACGCTCCACTTGTTG
Source organism: Camellia japonica (assembly GCA_030407325.1). NCBI lineage: Eukaryota > Viridiplantae > Streptophyta > Magnoliopsida > Ericales > Theaceae > Camellia > Camellia japonica. The sequence continues at coordinate 139,684,042 of JAPPVO010000013.1, forward strand.
CCTTCTTCGACTTTGAAACACTGCTTGATGGCGTCTTTCTTCTTTTCCTCTTTTCAATTGGAACATGCTCCAGTGAAGAATCTGAATCCACGTCCTGTACTCCTGCGGGTATCAGATCAGCAAATGGCTGAGCTCCCAAACTATGCATTGAATCAGATGAGTCATTAGCAGCTTTAGCAAGTTTCTCTCCCGGGGTCCAGTGGTGCTTACCAATAGCTGATGCCCCCATGAAGACCGTCTCCATCAACTCACGATGTTCCAAGGTCTTTTTCCTGAACTTGGCACACACCTTGTTTATCTGCAGAAATAGAGATATATGAAAGAGAATGACGTTACATTTCATATAATTACTTAAAATTTACTACAAAAGTTAAAAATGTACTGGTAAATGACAAATATGAAACTTATTTGTACATGTACTTACCGATTCCATCTTGTCCCACCACTCCTCAAGTACCTGAAACATACCGGTGTCACAGTCAAACCTTATCTCTGACACTCCTTTGCTTGAATCCATCAACTTTGTCCACGCTTGCCACTCTTTTTTCAAACTCATGTACTTATTCTTCAACTGTTTGAGTCCATGTTTTCTTCATGTTTTTTTCTCAAATTTCCTTCCCAAGGACTTGTAACCTGCTTGGCTGAGAACTAGGAATGGGCGATTTCCTTTAGTAATCTCATTTGCAATCAACTACAGAAAAACTCGGATTGAGTCACTGTCCCATGAGGCCTTGTGGCTGAACTGATTATGTGTCTCTTCAAGACTGCTTGACTTGTCAGTGACAATGCCTTTGCTTTTGGATTGGGTACGCGGAGAAGTACGGATGGAAGCCATTACTAATGTACGGTTACAAAAGATTACCATCACACATTCGGTTGTTATATACAAACTCATAAGCCATTACACATTAATAACAACAAACAGAGAGATAGGATGCTAAATTAGCCAGCATATAACCATTGCACATTAATTTTATACGTACACAGGTTCCATGGAAGTTAGTAGTGGACATAGTTATGATAGTCATTAATACGTCTACCGTTTTGAAGTTGAGGAAGGCAAAGGCAGCTTAAAGTCATACTAAAACATACTAACGTGTTTCTACATACTGACAACATCGTAACGTTGCTTACATACGGAACAACAAAACGACAACGACAATGCATAGCACATACACAATGGTCTTAAGGACACGCAAGGATTGTTGAATGTCTATGACATCAGCCCGCAATTGCATGACAAATTCGTCTCTGGGTGACGCATAGTCTTGGTTCTCTCGCCTGGGTTCTTCGCACCAACCAATCCAACTGACACAGGGCTGATGAGTGCAAATTATGGAACTATTAGTTTCATGGGTTGTTAATGTTCATACAGTTATGACCTACAAGAATGGGTCACTCACCACAGGGCGGGGACATGCAAAGTAGGGACGCCCTGGATTTTTGGCGGACCTGGAAATCTTAACAATACAGGGGCCATGTCCACAGGCACACATTCGTCGTGGCCATGTACTGGAAGTTGCAATAGAGGTAAACGAAGCCATGCTACGCTTTACAAACATTGTAAATTATGAAGCCGTAATCAATAGGCATTTGAATTTAATTTACATGAATCAGTAGTATATTGGTAGGAGTATTTATTAACCCATATGCACTTGCACTCAAATTATTTTGTAACCATTAATTTTATTATTATTATTATCGTAGTTATTTATATTTTATTATTTTCAGTTGTTTTACTCAAGTGTTTGACAATACTATATTTATATGAATAACCTACAAGATTGTACTTATTTTTAAAATTGGACATGAAAATATAACAGAATTGACATGCACATGAAAAGTGGACATACTTTTTTGTAAAAAAAATTTCCTAACAGAATCAGCATTGACATCCTCTTGACCATTGACATCCTCTTCAGCATTTGAGTATAAAAATAACAAAAAAATTGGACATCCTCTAAAGCATTGAGTATTGAGTATTGAGTATAACAAAAAATCAGGCTTGAGCATTGAGTGGCACTATATCTTATATAACAAAAATTGGACATTTTGTCCGTCATTGACTACAAAATCACAGAACCCATTTCAGTTATCCTTATTCATTCACAGACTCAGATTTCATGACAAGTCAATAGGTATTTAACAGAATCAGACATGCATCCACAGATTTCATTAACAATTTATTTCAAAAATGGGTAGAGACTAGCAGTGGAAGAATGTATACATCAATTTTATACATCAGATTTCATTCAGCTACTGTGAATACATCAATAAGTGAACTTGTGATCATTTATTTTCCATTTTTAACGATAATTCTGAGAAAAAAATCAAAAGAAGAACAGAGTGTTTGAAAAATAGGTACAGAGCTTTACCAGAATCAGATATGCATTCACAATAACATAAGTGCATTCACATATTTCATTCAGAATTTATTTCAAAAATGGGTACAGAGTAGCAGTGGAACAATGTGTACATCAATTTGATAAATCAGATTTCATTCAGCTACTGAATACATGAATTAGAAATTGTGATCTGAAAAGAGTTTAGTTTTAATGATAATTATAAGAACAAAATCTGAGAGGAAGAACAGAGTGTTTTACGGATCTGAACAGAGCTTTACCAGAATCAGATATGCATTCACAATAACATAAGTGCATTCCCAGAGGGTTCGTTCAGAATTTATTTAAAAAATGGCTACAGAGTAGCAGTGGAACAATGTGTACATCAATTTCATTTTTAAATCAGATTTCATTTTTAATGATAATTATAAGAACAAAATCAAAAGAAGAACAGAGTGTTTTACGGATTCAACCTATATCTACGTAGTCCGGCCCTCATTACTCACAGATAAGTAGATTTATATATAAGAACAGATATATGTATATATATATATATATCTGTGCCCAAAATGTGTGAACCCAAGCACGACGAATCACTTCAACAGGTCGGTGATGAACCCAATTTGTAATGAACCCAAAATGGGAAAAAAAAATTGGAAAATTTTAAAAAAAGAGAGTCCCCACTTCCTTCCAAATTTTTTAAAATCCTAACGTTGTATACAGAGAAAGGGACTCTACACATGAACCCTAAGCAGAGGCCACACACACTCACACTGATCTACGAAATCATAAGGGTTTGAAAGAGTTACCTGAAGATCGGTGGTGTTTGAGAGGGTTCGTTCTTGTTCGTTCTTGTTCGCCGATCGCTTCTGCGAAGCCGTATTTTGATGTCGTCGCCGCTGGTTGCCAGAGATCGGCTCCTTCGCTTCTTCTGTGCCCTAGGACGGTTGTGTTGTGTGTGTGTGGTGAGGCGTTGGGCGAAATGAATCAGAAGGAGATGTGAGGCTAATTTGGTAAATTTACCCAAAGAAGGGTTCCTCTCCAACCCTATCAATCGTTTTTGTCCTCATGTGGCTAAATAAGCCTCTTTTGTCGACATGTGGCTAATTTAGCCTGAACCATCCTTTCCAAACACACGTAGACTAGTTTTTTTTACCTCATATTTTAGCCAAAAAGCTAAAAAGTTACTAAAATAGCCTGTTCCCAAACGAGGTCTTAGTATCTTGATGGTAGATCTCTTCCTATGTGTTAGATTAAATCCGACTGACAACCGGCTATTCCGAAATTAGAACCCACGGATGCAATGATGACACTACAAAACATCTTTTTTCTAATTAAAAAAAAAAAAAATCTTCACATGGTGCAGTAAAAATTAAAAAAAAAAAAAAAAAGTGTAATTGCACGCTAGTTTAAAGAAAAAAAAATTATATATTTATGAAGAAGTTTATAATATTAATTATTAATATTTTATAAAAAATTATTAATTTATTTTTTTGTCAGTTTGATATATATATATATATGTGTAATATTATAGACCCACATTTAAAATTCCTAAATACACTCATAATGATGTGGCAAGAAAATAAAACCTTACATAATTGAATATCTAATAAATCAAAAATTAATATTTATCATTTCACATCATTATGGATGAAATTATAGGATTTTATTAGTGGTCTCAAACATTTTCTTATGTGGATTATCTCATTTTTATTTGAAAATAATTACATAGTTCCCTTGTGACTTGTAGATTAAAATATACCGTTAAAGCCGTTAACAAGAAATACTCTTGTATATAAGTAACATAAATGTGTAAATTATAGATATTTTCGTTATTTGTGGGAGGTAAAATGCATTTTAATCCCTATGTTTTATTCTATTTGCAATTTATCCCTTTAAAATTTGAAAATAAATATATAATCTCTTTTATCTGGCACGTGCTTCATACTTACAATTATATTGAACAAAATATTTAACGATGCACTTCAATTCTTAAACCACAAAATGATTATATAATTTCCAAATGAAATAGTGATAATCTACACATACATAAAAAGTACAAGGTGAAGTGAATTTTGTCCGAAAAGTTATTTTCTAACAAATGAGAAAGAAGACCTAACTACATACAGAAGGGACATTTGAAACTAAATTCTATGGAGCCAACGTCCTAAACATCACCTTAATAATAGTAAGGTCACGTAAACTTCACCTTAATAATAGTAAGATCACGTTTGTTTGGTAAATTAGGTTAGGAGAGATAATTAGTGAGAAGATTATTAGTATAAGGATTATTAGTGAAAATGTTAAGTAAAAATGTATTTATTTTGATGATAAATTTTAGTGCGGAGATTGTTAAATTATTTTTATATAAAATAAAAAAAATATTTTTATATAAAAAAATAGAAAACAAATATTAAAAAAATTCAAAAATAACAAGTTAAAAAAACTTATTGTTTATTTTACCATATTTGAATGAAATTAATATATGAAATTTTATAAATACCCTTATTATAATTTTGTGTAATTTTATATATTCTTATGTATTTTAAGTGTTTGTATAAAAATTATTACAAATAATAATATTATAATTTAATTTTATAATATAATATATAATACTATTATAATAAGCGAAACATTCGGTGAATGGTACACCATATATATATACAGAGCTGCTGGAGAGCTCTAATTAGAGCACCAGCCGTACAGCTCTAATGAGCTGTCATGAATTAAAAAAAAAAAAAACAGTGTAATAAAAGACAAAAAAAAAGAGAGAAGAGGACAAATTAGAGCTCTTTTAGAGCTTCTTTTTTAGAGGTATGGATCATTTTTCATATATATATATATATATATATATTATAAATATAATATAAAATAAATAAAAAGGAAGCTTGTCTCATTGTCTCGACACTGAGGCCATGTTTGTTTCGTAATTTGAGCGGTTGGATTGGATTATTATGAATGTCGATCCTATTCTGTTTAGTAGTGAAATGTGAGAGTGGAACCCCTCAGTAAGGGGATTATCTTAGCTAAATTTTGGATGAGATTATAAAAAAATAAATGAATTAAGTTTATTTTATATAATTTTTTTTTTCCACCAAGTGCATTAGTTTGTTTTAATGGTTTTTTTTAAAAAAAATTAACATAAAAATAATTTATTTATGTAGCGATCCCGATTTCGATCATTCTTTCATGTTTTGCTACTTCGACTAAGTAGGTCGAGGATCGAGTTGCTGGGTCAGCTCGCGGGAGTCTAGGGGGCAACATTCCTTGGCGGGTCTGAGGGCAGCGCCTTGGCGGGGTCGAGGGGCAGCACCCCCGAAGCAAAAATACAAAATGCATTCGAAGTTGCTTGAGCCGCACATGCGGAAAACAGGGGAGGGCTTGTTTGGCTACTGCAATAAATGTAGGTGCGGGAGTGCAAGTGCGGGAGAAGCACCGCACATGCGGTGGTAAGTGAGTCCGAAATTTTAGTCTTTTCTTCTCTTTAGGTTGAGTGTATCTCACTCTTGTTAGGTCTCTCTCTCTCTAAAAACCCTTTCCTCTCCATTCTCTTTACATTTCCCTACGCCAAATTGGATCAAAACCTTGATTTCTCAATATCCATTAGAGTTCTACCTCAGTTTCTTCATCAAAGTTGGTTAACTTCTCGAGAGCTTCGTTGTGTGCAGCGAAGATCGAGTTTCAATACCGTTGATTTTGGGGGTTTCATCTCATTTCTTCTTCAAAACTTGAGGTAGGTATTTTCTTAGAGTTATATATATGTTTTTGCAAGATCTATATGATTTTCGAAATTATCTTTCAATAGCTTTGAAAATTGATTGTTGATTTAAGAAGTTAAGCGATTTTGAAAGTGGGTTTGTCTATTGTTCTTTTAAAATGATCTTATGGGTTTTGATCTTTGTTGATTGAAGAAAAGATGATTTTGGAAAGTTTTCTCTCAAAAGATTTGAGTTACATAGTTTTGGTGAGAAAACCTAGAATTTTGAGATTTTTTTTAAGAGACTGAAAATCCATGAATGATATTGTTATATTTATTTTGTGTGTCAAAATAAATGAATGTTTGGAAAATTTCTTATTTATATTTATATCAATGATGAATTTCAGGGAATATGAGAATTATTGTTCATTTTGGAAATTATTGTTCAAAACGTTGAAATAGTCTTGAAATGACTAATTGTTGAGAATACTTGAGAAGAGGGAATTGTGTTATTCCTTAGATGATAAATTGGAATAAAATTATTTATATTTATCTTGTACTATTGGCATGTCAATTCATTTGATTACATTAAACTTTGAAAGTTGGTTTGAAAACTTGCATTGAGAAAAGAATATTGAGAAACAAGTTTTCATGAAATGGTTTTGGGGTAAATATGTTGGTAAGTCTTGATAGGTGGTGTAGATGATATTGAATAAGTTAGTCTGAGAGTTCGAGGTGAAAGACCGAAAATACGCGCGGATAGGTGTCGAGCCTTCCGGTTAATACCGGTAAAAATGACAAATTGATAGTACTTATATAGTCTACTTGCAGACACCAACCTAGGAATTACCAGAGTCGTATTTACCACTCTTGAAATGAATTGTTAAGTTTTGAAGAATTGAAATTGCATGACATCATTGAGCATGAGGGTTTTCAAAAATGAAAATGTGATTTTCTTTCAAAAGAGCATAGCATGGCATGTGCATTTCATCTATTAAGACTTGTATAAAATGTAAGGATTTCCTACTGGGCTTTATACTCACCCTACAGGATTTTTGTGCAGGAAAAGATGTGGTGATGCCGCCTAACTAAAGGCGATGAAATGTGTGTTGAGAGTACGAGACTCTCATTTTGCTGTGACTCTGTATGTAAGCCAAGGGTTGTATGTGTGTGGGTTTGAACAACTGTTTTGTGTAACCAGGCTCAAGCCTTGGAAACTTGTAAACCCTTGGGGGTATTTATTTGTTTATTTACTTGTTGCTGGATTAATGTATTGTTGCATGAAGAACTTTTGTATCATGTAATGTAAATTTGGAGATTTATATTCAGTTTTCCTTGCAAGAGCCATGATTGTTGTATTATCATTTGGGCTAGAAATTTGGGGCGTTACAATATATATATATTATATAAAAATAATTTAACAATCTCATCACTAACTATCTCCCATGCTATTATCAAAACAAACACACTTTTACTTAATCCCCTTACTAACAATTTCTATTGAGATGGAGATTTGTACCGAACAATGGGTCGAGCTATATCAAAGCAAAGTATGGTGTTAGGTTGTGCTAGACAAACACGAAATGCAATGTTGGGTCGATCTGTACCAATACAGAGTTTGGTGTTGGAACGGGCTATCTTGGCTGAGCTACACTAGCACGAGCCCTGGTCCAAGACCGGGCTATCTTTTAGCATTACGGTGTAGAGGCCATGTGAATGTCGCAAGATCGACTGGATTAGGCCTGGCATAGTACGGGCATGGAGAATGTGCAGTGTGCTATGGACGCGTTGTGTAGCCGGGATAATTGTCTGCACGCCCATGGCTGACCAGCCTGAGAGAATGCCACCAAAATATTGACGAAGCGCAGCTCCATCCCGAAGGTCAGCATAGCTTAGCTCGACACTATAATGATCAGAGGCAATATATTTGATGGAACCTAAGTAATAGCACGGTTAGGTATTCCACGTGGACTAATGAAGAGGAAACGGCTCTAGGTGTGCGTCAATGTCGTTTGGCAGTATTTACATATACAAGTGTAAGGGATTGAAAGGGCAGTACAGTCATACGTCTAGTAAAGGACAACAAAGGTAATGCACACATAATCTAGGGCTGCATGGCTAGCTTAGAAAATGAGGCGCGAGTAGACTCAGAGGGGTAAGAAACCTTTAGCCACTCTATCTACAGTGCTTTGTATTCTCTTTTCTTCTAAAGAAGCTAATTCAATCGTCGAAGGAGTTTTCCAGCAACCCACTCGCTAGGTAGCTCACCCTTGTTTATTCGTAGTGTAATGGAGTTCTATTGGAGCAAACCCAGCTTGGTAGCAAGGAGTACGGAAGACGATGAATATTTTCCACCCCTACACCTACATTAACAATCTCTTCACTAACCATTTTCTCACTAACAATTCCATCCAACCTAATCTGCCAAATAAACGTGACCTAATTGATTTTATAATCCCACCTTCAACTAGGGCAACCTAATCCCACTGTGATGTAAAATTAATAGTCCCCTTGAAATAACAATCCGAGATTCCACAAATCAACCAAACAAACTATCCACTTCTTTTATAGTCCAATTCCACCTGTGAGTCTGGCAAACAAACATGGCCTAAACAAGTTATAAACGGGATTCACTTCCTTTATTGTCCAATCCCACTTGTGAATCTGACAAATGGCCTAAGATAAATCCTGAAATGGTCTAACTTGTCTCCAGTTAGTGATCAAGACTGGATCGTCTAATGTGGCCTGTGGGCTCATTTTTGGGGCTCGTTTCAATAATTTGAAACGTTGAATGTGTAGAACTTGTGAAGTACTATAATTTTGTAAAAAATCACAATGATCGGATATCGATAGCTATTTTATCAGATCAGTTTTGTATTAAAAAAAATGAACGGTGAAAAAATAAACGGTTGACAGAAATCTGATTCGATCAAATAGTTATCGATTTCCGATTAATGTGATTTTTTACAATAATATAATACTCAATAAGTTCTACATATTGAACGGTTCAAAATATCAAAAATGAATCTAAAAATAAATCTAAAAATTAGACTAGACGGTTCAATCTTAATCTCCAACGGGGGACAAGCTGGACCCATCCTAAAAGACTTCATTCTTACGTTCTGATCTCCTTTAGTGGATCTGGTAGAAATTTGGAGCGTGTGTTTTTTTAGTATTGTTATTATTTTTTATTATTGTTATTGTTTTAATCAACGTGTTCGGTGAACTACCATGTAAAGTTTCGTGCTAATGGTTGAAAGATTTTATAAAGAGTTACGCACACAAAAATAAATGGGAAAATTATAATAAAAAAAAAATCCAATTAATCCTTGTAAAAAAATAAAAATTTAATTTTATTAATTTTAATTCTAATTTTTTAATTTATTTTCAGTCTAAATTATTTGTCTATTTTTTGTTAAGTATAATTAATAGAAAAATTGATATTTTAATCATTAAACACAATACAAAAAACATTTTAAACATTTTATGTGTGTCTACATTGAGTTTAATAACTAAAATGTTATTTTTTCGTTAATTTTACTTAACAAAAATAAACTAATGTTTTAGATTGAAAATAAATAAAAATATTTGAATTTAAATTGACAAAATTAAAAATTTAAGATTTATTTTGAGGCTCAAACCCGTAATTATCCCAAAATAAATTTTATCGTAACAAAATTATGGACATTTACACTTATTTTATTTAAAACAAAAATATTGGTTATTTATTTCATAATTTAATCACTATCATTGCGAAATAAATCTCCGTGAATTTCTTTAAAAATATATTTTGATACATATTTTACTTTAATTTTTGGCAAAATAAAACCATCAATTTTCAATCCTAGTATAAATAAAATATTTTACAAAAATAATTTACAAACAAAAAGTATTATCTATGTTTGGAGTAATGCCCCGTGATTCACTTAGGCCTTATGCATATATAACAACTATTTCACATGAATCAACGGCTACTAAGATTATTGAAAATATTGTCCCAAAAGCACCAAATTCCATCTCTACATGTACACGCGTCATGTTTTAAGTTTTCTTTCAAACAACCAAAGAGTAAGGGCTAAAGATAATAAATAAAAAAAAATTTAAAAAAAAGAAGCATTATTGATCAACTATTTTTAAAAAATATTATTTTAACTAATAAATTATAAATTGTAGTCATAGTTTATAGACATATATGTGTATGCCATTCAACTTCTTCTTTTTTTTTCACCACCACATCGAGATTTTTTAAGAATTTAATATTCAAAATAATTGCCGACCCAACCCGATATTTATGCAAGTTGTTAGTGTTTTGTACTGCTTTGACCTCGTTTGGGAACAACTTAATTTAGTAATTTTTTAACTATTTGATTAAAATATGAGCTAAAAAAATTAGTATGTTTGGGATGAATTTTTAACTTTTTACAAAAAGATGTGCAAAAAGTAGAGAGAAAAGAGAATTTTTGACTTTTTGGTATGGGTTGCTGGCTTTTTGGCTTTTTAGCTAAACTGGTCGCTTCCCAAACGAGGCCTAAATTTGATTTTTATGAAAGAATTGTATAAATAGGCAAACCATTTTTTATCAATCAAGAATTTTTTGATAAAGTAAACTCAACTATTATCCATATATAAGTAAAGAAAATTTAAAATTTTATACAAATAATCTTATCAAAATGATATATAATACTTGCATTTTCGCAACTAAAAATCATATTGATTGATTTTTTGTATTACTTTGATAGCATTAGTTTCTATTTAATAATCCCTAAATAAATAGCTTTTTGACTAAAAAGAGTAAAAAGTAAAAAATAAAGAGCTTCTTCATTATTATTATTATTACTAATAGCAAACTCATGCTACTTATAGAATGCAAATTTAATATTTTTTCAATACAAAATGGTATAAAATAAAAATAACTCATCGTATGTATTTGAACTCTATAAAGTAATTTTTATGAAAACAAAAATAGTTGCTATTATTTCAAAAAATATTATTTTAAAATGTAAACAGATAGAATGTTAAAAATAAGAATAATGTTTGGTAACTCGAGGATTTCACCCCCGAACGTCGTTTTGGGCATTAGGAATTTTTTTTTTTTTCTTTTTTTTCTTCCATTTTCGATCAGCTCAGGAACAGGGACGAGAGGATAGAAAGAAGAGAGAAAGAGAGAAAGAGAAGAGGGAGGGCCCCTCTTTGCCGGCGCCGACCTGCCGATCGTCGAGCAGCTCCGATCGTCGCAGCAGCAGCTCCGCCGTCGCAGCCCCGCCCCTCGCAGCCCCTACCTCTGCCGCCTCCGCCTCCAGCCCCATTTGTTGGGCCCCCTCCAGTCCCTCCTCCTCCTCCTCCCTCTCCAGTCCCTCCTCCTCCTCCTCCTCCTCCTTCTTCTTCCTGGTTCGATCTGCAAAAAAAAAAAAGAGCCAAAAACGGCGTCGTTTTTGGCTCGGGAGATTCGGGGGGAGGGGTTTCGAGCGACGTAGCACGACTGTAAAAATAAATTATTTCAAAAGATATTGTTTAGTTCAAAAGTACAATTTTCTTGTAAAAAAATTATTAAAGAAAACCAAAATGAACCAAACTCATAATTTTGTAACATTTGCAATTAAAAATATTAATGTTAAGGCATGTGGGTTAAGGGATGGGTTGAGGTTAAAATAGACACGAAAAGATAAAATAGGGTTTTTAGTTGTAGGCTAAAAGTTGTTACATCTAAATTATAATTATTTTATTTTTTTCTTACAAAAGTCAAAAAACTAAAAAGTCAATCCCAAACAAGGGTATTTTAGCCTGGGCTAAAATAGCCAAAAAATTAAAAAATCAAAAACCCAACCCACATCCCAAACGAAGCCATTACACAAATATTTGCTAAATTCGTATATGTGATTTATTTATTTATTTATTTTTTATAAAGGTGTAATTTATGGTATTTGAAATTCTAACTAAGTTCATTAATAGGGGTCGTTTGGTATTGGCTAATGTAGTCAATTTTTTTAGCCTGAGACTTTTTTAGCCTCATTTGATTTTTGTTTTGGGATTTTTTTGACTTTTGTGAGAGAAAAAATGTAATGATTATGGGTAAAAAGTGATATTTTATTTTATTGACTTATATAACTTATTTTGTCTTTTTATGTTTTTTTAGCCCTAAAATATTAGCGAGATGAGCAGTAAGTATAATGTAATCTGGTTATTAAAAAAGGCAACAAAAAAAAAAAAAAAAAAACAAAACAAAACAAAAAACAAAAGTAGCAAGATCATAATCACTTTGGTTTTCGAACTCAAATATAATTTTTAATTTTTAATTTTTTATTTTTTTTAATCTTTGTTGTAAATTTTTTCAAATTTTAATATTTTTTTAATTTTTCTTTTAAATACACCTAATCTAGATACACATAAAAAAATAAACTTTGTGAAGAAATATGAAAACAGACCAGTAAAAATGAAAAAGTAAAAAAATAAAAACAAAAAAAATGACAAATTTTTATATCATTTGTCTATAGTATTTAAAAAAAAAATCACAAGTATCTTACTTTTTAGGTGCATTTGATTAAAATATGAAGAAAAACAATTGTTAAAGACAAAAAAAAAAAAAAAATACAAAAAATGAAAATTCAAAAACAATTTTCAAAAATTAAACCAAACAAATCCGATAAGTGTATTTTTAATAAAATAAATAATTAATTATTAATAAATTTTGTTACATATATACTTTCTATATAAGAATTTAAAATACAATTTTAATTTTTTTCCCATATTAGTGTTTGGAGAAATATAATTACACGAAAATTATAAATTCATTATAATATACTCCACTCACATATTAATGTATTAATTTAAAATTAATTTTATTCTTAAACTGATTTTTGTTGATGTTGGTTTCCTTTTCTAAATTAAGAATAATTTACAAATAATAAAAAATAATTATAATTATGTTAACATAATTAAAGAAAAACGACATTGATGACAATGTAATTATGACACTATATTTTTAGGGGGAAAAAATTATGATAATATTTAAAGTGACACCTTTCGAAAGTTTAAAATTTAAACTTAAAATAAATCTAGAATAATGATTTTTCCACCGAAATCCCCCCTCCTGAACAACCCGAAAGAGAGAGAGAGAGAGAGAGGAGAGAGGGAAGAGGAGGAGCTCCGCCCGCCGTCGCCTCGCCTCCGCCCGATCGTCGCCCGCCGTCGCCTGATCGTCGCCCGCCGTGCCTCGTCGCAGCAATAGCGATCGTCGCAGCCCCGCCTCCGACCACCGTCGCCTCCGGCCCCGCCTCCGCCTCCAGCCCGATTTTGTTGGCTCCTCCCCTCCAGTTCTTCTCCTTCTTCTTTCTCTGATTTTCTTCTTTTAAAAAAAAAAAATTCAAAAACGACGTCGTTTTTTGAATTCGGGGGATTCGGAGGGTCTAAATTCGAGCTACCAATCACTACTGATAAATCTAATTTTGGTAATCATTGCAAGACATAATGATATGTAGAATTTTAGAAAAATATTTCAAAAAGTGAAAGGTAAAAGCATATTATTCTTCTTTTTTTAATATCATTATTTGAGCATGACACTACTATTTTTATTTTTTAGATGCCAAATATTACACAATTAGGAAACTAGCCTCCGTTTTGGAAGTGGGTTGGCTTTTTGGCCTTTTTGGCTATTTTAGCCTGGACTAAAAAGCTTAGTTTGTGAAGGATTTTTTGGCTTTTTTGACTTTTTTTGTGAGAAAAAAGTGTAATGATTATGGGTTGGATGTAATGTTTTGTTTGTTGTGGCTAAAATAGTCTATTTTATTTTTTGTGGCTATTTTAGCCACAAACCAACTTGCCAAACACCATACAGTGAATAAATAAAATGAACTAAATTTATATGTAAAAAACCTCAACTGAGACAGTTTATATGCTACATTTTTTATCACGTGTTTGGTTGAAAATGTTTCAAAGTATTCTAATGGCCAACACTTAAACTTTGATATTTAGACTATGTTTGGCATAATTTTTTAGATTAAAATAGCCACAAAAAGATAAAAATAAGTTAAAAAATTAATAAGACAATTTGACACTTCCAAACTATAATTATTTCATTTTTTCTATCACAAAAGTTAAAAAGGTCAAAAAGTTTATCGTAAACAAGACTTTTTAGCCCCAGATTAAATACTCAAAAAGTCAACTCACATCCTAAACGAAAACTTATAGGTTTGGATAGTTTGGTTCAGAATCCGCCTAACCTATAATGAGCATAATATATACTTCAAATAAAGGACAATTTGTATAATATACGTGGGATATATTATGCATAATCCACAGTTTAATAGAAGAAAATATAGATTTGTTAGTAGATTTATGCATAATTCACACTTTAAATAATAATTTATAAATATTTGAGAACTACTCGTAAATTTTAAAAAATAACAGGCATGATGAATTGTAAATTTGTATGGTATATCCTTATTAATAAAAAAAGAAAATTATTGCAAAACTTTTACATGTAAACAATTAGTTCTTCTAATAAAATTTTGCCATATATCATATAATTTAAAATTTATATATTATTTATTCAAATAGTTGAAGCTCAAGAGTAGATGTGTATAAAAAAAAAAAAAAGAGTTCATAACATTATTAAAATTCTATTTAAATTTCAAATTAGATTTGTCTTAAATATTTTGACCATTTTATCTAAATATTTTAAAATTTTAAATTAGATATAATTTAGATGACCCAACATATGAATAGATTTTAATGTTAAACTTACCTATTAAGAATTTTCAAATTTCATATGATTTATATATCATTACAACTTTATTTTAGACTTTCTATATAAATATTTTCAAAATTATAAATTTAATGGAGTAGATGAATCAGTTATTTTATCACACGTGCATTTCTTAATTTTTTAAAATCGCAAAATTAAAAATCAGAAGATTAGTTTTGAAATTCTCTTAATCTTTCCTTTTAAATTTTTGTGAGAGATGATACATTTTAGCAAAAAGATGTAGAAGATTATTTTATCTTTCTTTGTAAAAAGTACAAATCATAGGATAATTATTATTTTTATAATTATTGGTTTAATGGATTAGCCAATAAGTTTTTTTAAAAAAAATTATATTTTAATTTAAAAATCCACAAATATTGTTCAAGTTTTGGAACTCACACAAGATTCTTCACAAAAAATAACTTTGCTATAATATATAGTATAGATATATATATATATATATATATTTTTTATAATGTCAAACACGATTTTACATTAACAAATGTTCCACAAACCCTATAAGGGTAAATAGTAATTTCTGAGATTTTTTTTTTAAATGATCCACAAAAATTTTCTATAACAAAAATAAAATAAAATAAAAAACTAAATGCATAGAATTTTCGGTAATATTATGAACTCATAAATTATTCAAAAATATAAATATGATGTTCAAATTTGTTCTACACATGAATTTCACAAGATACACTTTTAATATCTGCTACACATATAATTCTTGACCCAAATTTAGGACCCAAAGTTTGGGTGCCTAGACCTTGCCTTTGTTTGGAAAGTAGGTTGATTTTTTGACTTTTTAATTTTTTAAATATTTTAGCCTGGGATAAAAAAACCTTATTTGAGATGGACTTTTTAGTTTTTTTGACTTTTGTAAGAGAAAAAATAAAATTATTATAATTTAGATATAATATTTTGTCTTATTAATTTTTTAATCTATTTAATCTTTCTGTGACAAAAATAGTCCTAAAATCACATGCCAAATATAGCATTTCCATAAATTATTTTAGATTTAAAATAAAGATTACTAAAAAATCAATTAATAAACCCAATTTTATTCTTTAAAAAAAAATTCCACCAATTAAATGGTTGTGACTATAGCCCTTTTATAAAAAACAAGTTGACCTTTACTTTTAATAGAAGGAAAAACAGCTCATCACTCTTGACCAGTAGCAATTGTTAGGCCATCTCTGTTCAGAGCCTTAACCACCAAATAATATGGGTCAATCAATCAACAATGTGATTGGTATCCATTGAACGGTTCAAAATGTTCCACATATATTTCAGATGATCGTTGACCGTTGGATTGACCTACCATCTTCCACTTGTTGCCTCCCCAAGAAACAAAAATATGTGTTTGTTAGAGTTTTGTAAAATCAACTCAAACCAAAATTCTAATGTTAGGTTTGGTTTGAGTTTTTTAATTATGATTTCAAATTAATTTTAAAAAATATTTTTAAAACATATTTGATAAAATACATAATTTTTGAATTTTTCGTCTACTCAATCGTTCGCCCAAACATCTCTCCAGATGTTCGATTGGTTGACTGGAATAGTACATTTTTTTTTTTAATTGTCAATCGCCGCCTATTATTTGAAAAAAAAAAATTTATATTTGTTTTTGATAGTTTTAAATATAGAAATTATTTTTTAGACCATAATGACAAATTATTTTTTTGAATTGAATTTTAAAAAGAATTTAGTTATGAGTTTTGAATAAAATTTTCAAGAGAGTTTTGAGTTATATGTTTAGTTATGAGTTATAAGTTTTTCAATTAAGTTTTGAAAACTCTTTTCAAAACTCATAATCAATTAACTTTTCTTATTTCACATGTTACATCAAAAATTCAAAACTCATAACCAGACAAATTTTCTTTTTTAAAATCATAATTCCAAAACTTACAAACTCAAAATACAACTCTATTCTTAGGACTATTTTGAAAAGATGGTTATAATCAACTTTTTGGTTAAAAGCTACTTATAAGCAGCTTTTTTGTGAGAGAGGAAATGAGTTATAATCCGGGAAGTGGATTATAACCCACTTTCCAAAAGGAACCTTAAATCATAATTTTAAAATTCTACTAAACACTAATGAGTTTTTTTTTTTTGGGCGCCATTAATCATAATATCAAAATTCTAAATAGATTATATTCATAGTGGTGCTAGGCATTCTCACTTATTCTTTGAGAAAAAAATATGATAATGGGTCTTTTGGAAAGTTAAAAAAAAAAAAATTTTTGTTTGGTAGAATTTTGTAATTATGATTTGAGAGTATGAGTTGAATTTTGAGTTTGTGAGGTTTGGAATTATGATTTGAGTGTGGAAAATTTGTTTGGTAAAGAGTTTTGAAAAGAGTTTTGAATTAAGTGGGGAATTGTTGATGTGACATTTGATATTTGATACAAAAATTTTGAAAACATAACCAAACATGCAACTCAAAATTATTTTAAAGCACATAAAAATTTTTAAAAAATTCAAAAAATATTTTTTTCGAATATATAAAAATTAACATATCAATTGCAAAAAAAAAAAAAAAATAAAAAAAAATACTATTCCGGTCAACTGGTTAAGCAAAATTTGCAAAAAAAAAATTCCGAAACTCGCGCCTGGTACAGACTTCTCTGCAAAGTTTTAGAAACGTGTTTGCAAAACACGTTCCAAACATCATATTCAAAACTCGGTGTAGAATCACATTTTGAAAACATAACCAAACATAACATCACTCGGTGTAGTTTTTAACTTTTTATTTATTTTGGGTCACATTATCTCTCATATTTTTTATCCACAAAAGGATAAAATAAACTAAGAAAAGCTCAAAAATTAATTTTTTACCAACTTTCTAAAAGATCACAATAATAACAAAGTAAAGTTAACATAGCAAGACCCGTATCTTTTTCCTAATATATGTTATGTTCATCTATTGGTAAAATAAAAGTAATTGTGACGGTTGGAAAAGTTATTATTTTAATAGATTATTTTAGTTTTTGACTATTTTAATAGGTTTAAATTTTTATGTTTGGAAAGATGATTAGATTTTTTTTATAGTTAGATGTGATATTTGTGAGAGAAAAATAAAATAATTATAAGTTTGATGTGATATTTTATCTTATTATCTATTTTAACTTATGTTATCTTTTTGTGAATTCTAACCTAAAAAGGGCTAAAATCTCACTTCCCAATTGTATCTAATTATTATCTCTTTTTTTTCTTTTTTTAAGTAAACCCACTTTGTACATGCTATGTGTTTGTACTTTGTATTGGGATTTTGTATGAAAAAATATTATTTTAATTTTAAAAAGAAACATAGCTTGTGAGCGGAGGAAGCTCTACATGCCTCTCCAGATTTTGTAATCAATATTAGTTTATGTCGTGTTTTCATAATTTAGAAAGCTGCGGGCACCCCCAGCTGCGGGCACCCCCAGTGATCTTCAGTGCCACATGATGCTCTGCCAATGGTTGAAACTAAAAAAAAAAATAAAAAACAAAAAAAAATTGTTTTTTTTGGCCAATCAGGAGTGACCCTCAGTACCCCACTGGGGTCTTAAGCTTTATTCTTAGTTTAAGGTTACAAAGGAGTTTTAAGTAATTGTGTTTATTTTTGTTGCATCATCTATGAAATAACTTTTTGATATATTTTACACTAGTAAGTGTGTGCATTGAAGTTTAAATAAGTAATAAAGTAGATTGGAAGAGAATACAACATTTTCAATGACACATATTTTAGCTATAAATTTGAGGATAAATTATATTGATCTCCCCAGGGCTTATGAATGAAACATTTTCTTCCTCGGATTTATAGTTACATTATTACAAATTGAAAAAATATATATATATATATATACAAAAAAACTTGTATAGGAAATAGTTTTTGATTTGCATAAAATAATTTTCTATGAAAACGATGGTGTTTTCAGAGCTTAGCTTCCACTATATTTGTTTCTCAAAAAACACAAAAAAATAAAAATAAAAATAAAAATTGATTGTACAGCAATACAAATGTTTGGTTTGTTTTTCAGAAAAATTTTTGAAAAAAATTCTCTACAAACAAATTTTCAAGAGTAATTAAACCAACCAAATTTTTCCAAAAAAAAATTCAAAATTTTGTTTGGTTACTTTCCAAAATCACTCTCTCTCTCATACACATCAAATCAATCACTTTTTTTAAAACTCTTTTTCCAAAACAATTTTTCAAAACTATTTCTGAAAAAAAGGCAAACCAAACAAGTTTTCGTACTTTTTATCTCAAAAATTACTCTACAAACACAAACTAAACACACCCTATAGTTTTTTTTGCAAATCTTATCATTCACTGCCTGTCTCATTCAAGGGATGTAAAATTCAAAAAATTGACTTATAAAAAATCAAAGTTTTTATTTTTCAAAGAAGATAGAGGATATGGATCATTGAAGATAGAAGCTACTACACGCTAGGAATATTATGGAATCGAACTATTGAGTTCCTTCCACCTGCACTACCAAACAAAACCTAATCTCATTTCTCTTTTCAAATAGAATAAAAAAACAAAAAAAAAAAATGATTATAGGGATCAACCAAAAAGGGTGAATTGGTGGTTACCATAGGAAGGCCAATAAGAGATGGCCAAATAGAGACACAAGGGAGATAGAGATAGGATAAGGTATTATATTTATACTATTTCATTTTTTTATTTTTATTATTATTATTTTAGCTTGTTTTTACATTTTAATCACCTTAATTATAAAAGCTGTTCATATTGTTACATTTTGTCTTTTTCCAAAAAAAGATGGTGAAAATATAAGATTTTTATAGTTGAGGGATTAAAATATACAAATTTATAAATATAATAATAAGATGATAAATACAATGATTAAAATGTAAGATTCTTAGTATAATTAACTCAACAATCAAAAAAACGTTATCAATCTTTTAGAGAGGATTGACTTTAGGGCTCCACTCATAAGAGTTCAATTAATTTTGTAATTCATAAGTTTGTCGGTAAGATCCAATTGAACTTTTTAAGTTATCACTCACTTTCAATTAAGGAGTCGTGAAATTAATCCTTACTAAAAATAAAAAAAATTGATTGATTCGTCATTTTCTTTTATAGAGCTATTTTTTCGGTTTCTATTATTATATTCTTTTTTTCTTTTATTAATGTTATGGTTGTTGATGTTAGAATTGCAGGTATGTGTTGCTAGATTTCCTTATATAGTTGATGTTCGAATTTAACCTAATTCTTTTAATATTCATAAATAATCTATTAACCAATGACAAAAATAAAAAATAAAAAATAAAATGTTAGTTAGGAGATGCTCAAATGACAGCTTGCAGTGGGACTTGGAAAGAGATAACACCTTAAATTTATTGTTTATTTCACAACAACAATGATTCAGAGGATAAGGAGAAAAAATAAAACAAATAAACTAAGACCAAAACATCACTTCACAATGGGTAAGACTTATTGTCAACTCATTAGAGTTTCATAGTGAATAGGATTCATTGTCAACTCATTAGAGCTGACTTTAGAGTTCAATAATTAGAGTTCCAAAGTATTTTTCATTTCACAATTTTGTGGATATTCCTATGGCAGTCTTTCACCCTGGGCTAATACATATGGAAGGGAGTAAATCCAAAAAAAAAAAAAAGTAAATTATCAATAAGTCTTAATAATTGAACTTAATTCTAATTAAGTTTTATTAAATATAAGTTATAATAAAATCGTTGTTAATTTTTTTTTTTTTGTGATTATTTTTTGTATATATCGTTAAAAATTGACAATTAGTGATTTTTTTTTGGTCATGATTTTTATAAAATATCCCTAAAACTTACAATTAGTGACATTTTTCTATGATGAATTTTTCAAACTATCACTGAAAATTAAAAATTAATAATGTTTTTAATGACAATTTTTTTTTTAAACTGTTGTTAAAATTTATAATTATATTTTTTTGTAACAAAATTTTCAAACTATTGCTAAAAATTAATAATTAGTGACTTTTTTTAATAATAATTGATGAAAAATGTCATTAATTCTCACATGACCTATTAGATAATAAGATTATCTATTAGGATTTAGACGTAAGTCTCCCAAAAAATCAAAAAATAAAAAAATAAAAAAATCCGAAGTGTACGGGGAGCAAATATCTGTTACCACCCGTACTCCTTGCGTCCAAGCTGTGCCTTCCTCCGTTCAACCTGCGAACACAACAAAGGTGAGCTACCCGGCGGTGGGTTGCCGGAAAACCCCTCCGACTGTCAAGTCAGCACACACTCAAAGAGAGAGAAGAGAGAGAAGACAATGTGTTACTGTTTCTCTCACCAGAAGATGTTTCTTGCCCAGTATGGGGACGCAGTCACGCTTATATACCTTCTACGCGTGCCTTTGCGTCCATTTGCCTTTTGACGCGTGTACCTGCTCTCCTATCCCACTTTCCCACGTGTTAGCGCAAATACAGCTAAACACCACCTAACCAAATCACCAAACGGCGTTGGCGCGAACGGACAGCCTGGCGCCACCCCTTCTTCCTACGACCGCACTACTTCCGAGACATGCAATGCTCTGAACCGAGCTCTGTTATGACCAAGCTCGGCCACCCTCTATTATGACATACATTATTTCCATTGCGGCTCAGCCGCCCTCTATTATAACCGAGCTCCTGCTCGGTTGGATTGGTCTGCGGAGGATCTGACCCACCTAACTCAGCGAGCAAATAAAATGAACTGGGCCTGCAGTCTGAAATTACCCTGGCCAAATCGGACCTAGGCCTTGACCGAGCGCACTACCACCGGATTAACCCAACCCAGTTCGGCCCAAACTTGCTTGGCCCAATTTGCCCAGCCATTACCACGGCCCAAAGCCGGATTATGAAATCTCCCTCTCAATTGCCCCTTAATTCCGTCCGTATTTGCGTGACCAGAATTACATTACAAGGCCGGGCTAGACTTTTTGTTCGGTGGTTCACTTTGCTCGGTTAGAAACTTCAAAGTTGGCAGGCAAAGTCAACTCGGTAACTTGTATCTTGGCGAACAAAATTAGCTCGGCAAGGAACTCCAAGGTTGGCGAGCAAGGTCCGCTCCGCGATTTTCTTCTTGGCGAGCAAGATCAGCTCGGCAAGGGACTCCAAGGTCGGCGAGCAAGATCTACTCCGCGACTTTCTTTGTGGCAAGCAAGATCAGCTCGGCAAGGAACTCCAAGGTCGGCGAGCAAGGTCAGCTCGGCGACTTGTTTCTTAGCGAGCAAGATCAGCTCGGCAAGGAATTCCAAAGTCAGCAAGCAAGGTCAGCTCGGCGACTTGCTTATTGGTGAGCAAGATCAGCTCGGCAAGGAACTCCAAGGTCTGTAAGCAAGGTCCGCTCCACAACTTACTTCTTGGCGAGCAAGATCAACTCGACAAGGAACTCCAAGGTCGGGGAGCAAGATCAACTCGGTAAGGAACTCCAAGGTCGGCGAGCAAGGTCCACTCTGCGACTTGTTTCTTGGCGAGCAAGATCAGCTCGGCAAGGAACTCCAAGGTCAACGAGCAAGCTTAGCTCGGCGACTTTATTCTTGGCGAGCAAGATCAGCTCGGCAAGGAATTCCAAGATCTGGAAGCAAGGTCCGCTCCGCGACTTGCTTCTTGGCGAACAAGATCAGCTTGGCAAGGAACTCCAAGGTCGGCGAGCAAGGTCAGCTCGGTGACTTGTTTCTTGGCAAGCAAGATCAGCTTGGCAAGGAACTCCAAGGTCGACGAGCAAGGTCAGCTCGGCGACTTTCTTCTTGGCGAGCAAGATCAGCTCGGCAAGGAATTCCCAAGTTCATTAAAACCATCAACAAACCTCTTGCAAAGCAAAATCCGCCCTGCAAGGAATTTTGATCTTTTGGGCAAAATGATTGTTAGTTGCCCCTTGGACCGTACTAAATCCGCTTTGCGAGGCAAAAATACAACAATTCTCAAGAAAAATGGTCTACTTGTTTTATTGCGCCAATGGCAAAAAAGGTTACAAAAATTGAACTAAGAACAAAACTTTAGATTGGCAGAGTTCGATATTCTGGAAATGGATCAGCCATTTACATTCTGCAAGTTTTATGCCCCTTTTCATCGGCCTTCTTACAGACATCTTCCAAAAACCGAACTGCCTATATCTCTTCCATGGTGGTTTGCATGGCCATCATCTTGTCCGACTGCGTGAACCTTTCGCACTACTATCTTGTTCTCTACTACCGGACTTGCCGTCACGGTAGCTGCGGCTGCATCGTCTTCGACTCAGATATGCTCATTAATATGTTGCATGAGTAATTCCATGGTTGACGGTTGATTCATTGTGAGCGAGTCTCTTAGTTGATGTCCAATCGGAAGAGCGCGTTTATACTGAGTGATTGCAAGGTTGGTTGGGCAATCAAGGATCTCATTGAAAGTCTCCCAATACTTAGCGTTATATGCCTTCAAAGAGTCGCATGGCTCCATGTTTACTCTCAAGAGATGGTCAATTTCCTTGGGTATTTTGGCATTTGTCTTAAATCTGGTGACAAATGCCTCTGCCAATTGTTGCCACCCCTCGATGCTCTCATCTGACTCTTGAACCATTTTAGGCCCAACTCGCCCAAACTCGATGGAAAAACAAGGCACATTAGTGCATCGTTTCGCCTGTGCCCAGCTATAACCTGCCGGAAGTGGCTTACGTGAATATATGAATCAGTCTTTCTGTCATAGAGCGTGAACTTTGGTTGATGGAACTCGGGGGGGGGGAGCGGTGTGTTCTTGATCTCTACGGAAAAAGGGGTGGCACTCAGCCTTGCCAAATCTCTGTCTGGTGGCACGCGTGCCGCCAAGCGTGGTTGTGGCATGGCGACCTTTTCACTGGCTCGCCCTCTAGGGACCAGCCGTTGTAGTGCAGGCACCCTCTGTGCCTCCTGCCGGCGAGCACACTCCTCCAACTCCCTCAAGTCTTTCGAACAGTCAGAGCAAGAATATCTCGACGCCGTCGTCGAGATTGAAAGGTGGTAACTGCTGTCCTGCGCGCGAGATATCGTCGCCGGTGCGACGTAGTCTCCAACTCTGAAGCTTCTCGTGACGGAGAGTGAAGGGGTGCGACGTCTATTAAGACTGCCGGAACAGCGGGAATGGGCATGCTCACTATGGTTTCCCACTCCAGCGACGCCTTTTCTTTTCATCTGGCGTCTCATGGCCTCCATCTCCATCGCCATTTTCTTGATGATGGTATCTTGGTCTCTCAGCTTGTCTTCCAAGTGTTGAGTGTGTGAATCTCGCCGTCGGCAACCCTCTTTTGGAATGACAGAGCGCCCAAAACTCCTTGCGCACTTGTCTCGTACATCCTTGGGAAATCCTTGTGCGGAGGTCTCCAAATCAGCCATCGTCGAAATGGCAGACAGGCCATCTTTGCACCGAACGAACTCTGGCGTGATGCCGTCGACGGCGAACAACAGAATGTCATCGTGGTTCACCATAATAGATGACCGGAGAAGCTAATTCCCACAGACGACGCCAATTGTACATGGAGCAAATATCCGTTACCACTCGTACTCCTCGCGTCCAAGCTGCGCCTTCCTCCGTTCGACTTGCGAACACAACGAAGGTGAGCTACCCGGTGGTGGGTTGTCGAAAAACCCCTCCGACGGTCAAGTCAGCACACACTCAGAGAGAGAGAGGACAATGTGTTAGTGTTTCTCTCACCATAAGATGTTTCTTGCCCAATATGGGGACGCAGTTATGCTTATATGCCTTGTACGCGTGCCTCTGTGTCCATTTCCCTTTTGACCCGTGGACTTGCTTTCCTATCCCACTTTCCTACGTATCAGCGCAAATACAGCTAAACACCACCTAACCAAACCGCCAAACGGCGTTGGCGCGAACGAACAGCTCGGCGCTGCCCCCTCTTCTTACGACCGCACTACTTTCGGGACATGCAATGCTCTGAACCGAGCTTTGTTATGATCGAGCTTGGCCGCCCTCCGTTATGACATGCATTACTTCTACCGCGGCTCAGCCGCCCTCCACCATAATAGAGCTCCTGCTCGGTTGGATTGGTCTGCGGAGGATTTGACCCACCTAACTCAACGAGCAAATAAAGTGAACCGGGCCCGTAGTCCGAAATTACCCCGGCCAAATCGGACCTGGGCCTTGACCGAGTGCACTACCACTGAATTAGCCCAACCCAGCTCGGCCCAAACTTGCCTGGCCCAATTTGCCTGGCCATTACCACGGCCCAAAACCAGATTATGAAATCTCCCTCTCACCAAGGAAAAAAAAAAAAGAAAGAAAAAACAACCAATAGGAGCGAAATTGAATAAAAAAGCATAAAAAGATGCTTGATTAATCTTCTAAAGAAAAGTGCCAAAAAAAAAAAAAAAAAACCGTAGATAAAACTTAACTACCCCTTTCAATTGGATTGTGCCAAGGTATTCATTCAGGAATGTAAACCAGCATTATTTGATATAAATTAAATAAGTACACTTATTTAGATTATATCACATCTTTGTTATTTTATACATTTTTTTATATAAAATGTCAAAAAATATAATTATTTAGATCATTTCAAATAACTCCATAAAAAGTATTAGGTTCATTCATTATGTGAAGTTGACGAGTAGATTAAAGGCCGGTTTAGAATTGGTTCTCAATCATGAAAAAAATAAAAACAAAAGTCATAAAAGAGTCTAGAGTTGTCCAAGTTCGTGTTATGGTCCATTAATCACCACCCCCACCACCCCCCACAGACACGTGGCAGGTGGTGATTGGAGGAGAAGGAATAAAAAAAAAGAAAGAAAGAAAAAGTAGCCAATCAAGTGAAGAAGGGGTCAAGGGGGTGAGAAAAAAAGGGGGTCCAAGTCATTATTCGACATATATATGGGCTCAATCTATTGAGCCACTAGCTCATACCAGGGGATTCTATTTATATCCAAATAATAACTCAGTATACCTAATAAAAATTTTAAAATCTTAATTAATATTATACTCTAATATAAATTTACTAATAAGTACAATTCATATTAAATCTTAAAATAATTTTTTTTTCATGATAAACCCTAAGGTGCCGCTTGGTAACACTTACGTTTTCAGTTTTCTATTTATATTTACAAAAATTTTAAAAACTCAAATAAAAACTTGTTTGGTAAATTTTTGATTTATAAATCAGTGGTCTCAGTTTATAAATTTGGCCAAAAAATGTAAACTCAAAAAATGTGTTTCCGTTTTGAGTTTTGAGTTTTTTTTTTTTTTTAACCACCCAACACTAGCCACCACCTGTCACCATTTTCCACCATCGTCTTCCGCCACCACCCCCACCCCACCCCCACCATCACCTGCCATCACCACTCACCACCCACCTGCCACCCACTAGCCACCACCTGCTACACCCACCTCCCACCCACTAGCCACCACCACCCACCCCTCGCCACCGCCACCACCACCACCATCGCCACCACCCACCTGCCATCCACCCGCCACCACCCGCCACCCGCCTACCATCCACCGCCCGCCATCACCACCCACCACTACCACTCACCACCCACATGCCACCACCATCCACTACCCGCCACCACCAGCCACCCACCATCACTAGCCACCAGCCACCTACCCGCCACCGCCACCCACCACCCATCCGCCACCCACCTGCCACCACCACCCACCATTCACCACCACCACCCACTCACTACCACTCACCACCCGCCACCATCACCCACCCACCCACCACCACCACCACTCGCCACCTACCCGCTACCACCCGCCATGCGCTACCCATCTGCCACTACCACCCGCCACCACCACTACCACCACCACCCACTCGCTACCACCTACCACTCACCACCCGCCACCGTCATCCACCCACCCACTATCACCACCCGCTACCTACCCGCCACCACTACCCACCGGCCACTGGCCACCACCCATCACCATCCGCCATCCGCTACCCACCTGCCACCACCACCCACCACAAGCTACCCGCCACCACTACTACCCACTCGTTACCACCCGCCACCGTCACCCACCACCCGCCACCTACCCGTCACCCACCACCACCCGCCATCCGCCACCCACCTGCCACTACCACCCGCCACCTCCACCATCACCACCCACTCGCTACCACCCACCACTCGCAACCGTCACCCACCTACCCACCACCACCAACCGCTACCCACCACCCACCATCACTACTTTCCACCACCGTCTTCCACCGCTACTTGCCACCACTTGCCATTTCTCACTCTTTTTTATATTTTTTAAATTTTTTAAACATTTTGTCAATTACCAAACGCGTTTGTAGTTTATGTTTTTCTAAAAATAAACAAAAATCAGTTTATAAAATTTTTGTAAATATAAACTGAAAACGTAAACGTTACCAAACAGACCCTAATCATTTATACATATCTATATAATAAGGAAGCTCAGTTTTTTTTCCTTGATGGGACTTCTGTCCGTTTGTCAAAATATGAACCATTGGATTGAACTTAATCCAAGGGCTCACAGTGTTACACTCTCCATTTTCAACCCACACCCTCTCTCTCTCTCTTATTATCATCTCTTTGTTTCTGGTTTCTGATTTCAAATTTTGAAATCAGACCTCCCTTCTCTCTCTCTCTCTCTCTCTCTCTCTCTCTCTCCATTACCCTGTCGGAGCCCAACCCTGTCCTAATCGTCATCTTCTCTCTTGATTCAGAGATGGGAGATTTACAGATTCGGAGACCGAATGTATGTATGTATATGCATTTGTGTGTATTATATACATAATTTTATATAATTTTATATATGATAAATGTGTGTGGATGACCCGTTGATTTCATTCAATAACAGAACAATGGTTTGTCTTCGATCTCGCTGGACTGTCCTCCACTCGATCTCACTAACAGAACAATGGTTTGTCTTCTCAAGCCCTTTCGATTTCATTCAGTTACATATCTTATCTCAATTCCATATATTTGTTTCATTAGCATTTTTTGTGAATAATTTTTGGTTTCTGGATTCAATCAAAAGTGGAGCTCTTTGTATTGGTTCTATGATGCATTAGGGGTTTTTGTGAATTATAAACTTCAATATTGTGTGCCTCAAATGTGTGTGGTTGCCTCAAATGCAAATCATGTATATAAATTAAACTATTATATATGATAAATGTGTGTGGATGACCCGAATGAATGTGAATGTGATTATATACATAATTTTATATATGAGGCCGAATGATTCCAATATGTATGTATATATATATATGGATGTATATATCTATATATATAAAACAAAACCCCCTATTTATGTATGATTTCAGTATGTATAAAAATATATCTATATATATGTATATATCTATATATATTTCTTGAGAAGCCAATTTATTTTCCCTTGCTTAAACCCCCAATTTATTTTCTCTTTGATTTTCCCGAGAAAAAAATGTATTTTGGATTTAATTCTTTTGGAATTTGCTTGGTTTGGGTAAAATTATTGGAAAAGTGGAAAACTTTAGTTGTATTTTTTCGTTTGTTATTTTATAAGAATTTTCGTTTGTTTGTTGGGTTTGATTGGTATAGGGAATTAGAAAGTGAAATTTGATTCCCAATTTGTTGGAATTGGAATTGTGATAGTTTTACACAAAAATAATAATATTGTTTTCTCACTATGATGGGATATGAGTGCAATTTCTTTTCTTTGCTTTGTATTTTAAACATTTTACAACCAATCAACTTGAAATGTTTCTCAAGAATGTTTCTCAAGAACAGTTTGAAATGTTAACAGTTTATGGTATATATATGTATATGTGTATATACATAAGTGTATATATATTTATGTAAAAATTTATATGTGTATATGTATATGTGTATATACTTTGATTCCTTTGTCAAATCAACCTACTTTGAGAATTTGATGAAAGATTTCACTCATCCTTGCTTTGGTGAAAAAATTGCCCCCCCTCGATTTTGATATAGATTTGATGAAATGGGTGGATCAGATTTTAGCATTTTTTTTTTTCAAATTTGATGAAGGATTGGAAATGCTATTAAATATAGATTTTTGAATGCTGGTTGTGTTGTTAAGCTTGAGAGTCTGATAGATCTTAAATTTGGTGTTGGGTTCTGTTTTTTTTTTTTATTTCAGTTTCAATGACTTTGATTTTGGGGGTATACGGTGCTGTCAATCTACAACTTCGCTCTAATTTTTCTATTCTAATAACACCTAATCCACTATTTGTGGAGTCTATAAAGGTAATTTGATAGCATTCATTCTCTTCTCTTTCATGGTTGTTTTTCGGGATCGGTACCTGAATTGGGTTGGTTAAATATACCAGGTGAAGCAATTAGATGAAGCAAACAATGGACCTATTCTATATGGATTTTACAAAAAGCCACCGCGTGATGTTGTAACTACTTGGTCAGAAACTCAGAGCACCTATATCCCAGCTCATCTTTACAAGGCAAGTTAGTTAATTTTGTTATGCAACATAGATATTCAAGTCAAAGGTGGTGGAGTAAATTCTTTTCTTTTTCTTTTTGTTATATGATTGGGTGTATATATTGAATGAGGGGTCTCAAATAAATATTTCGTACAGTGTGAACTCTCCGAGCTCATCTTCTCTAATCCTTATAATTGCCCAAGGTATGTTTACACTTCCTGACCAGCTTCTTCAAGGAACTACTACTTTATCCACTTTCATGCATCACTACAATCATATAATTATATCTTTAAGGCATGCTTGGAAGTCTTATAGTAATTGAATGATATGTTTTTTTTAATATAGTTTGAGGTTTTGTATATTCTATTGTTATGATGTATTTTAGAGTGTTGTTCTCATAGTTTTGGATACAATTTTGCTGTACATATGTTTATGCACACATATATATAAAAGCAAAACTACCCATTTTGATTCTTTTGTCAAATCACGAGTAACGAGCCGTTGATTTGAGTTGCTTACAGTTTGATGTTTTGTATATTCTGTTGTTATGAGCAATTTAGAGTGTCATTCTCATAATTTTGGATACAATTTTGTTATACATATGTTTATACACACACATATATGTATTTACTTCATTGTTCAAAAGCAAAGGCTACCCATTTTGATTCTTTTGTCATTCTCCTCAGTTCTGAAGACAGAGTCTCCTCAGGTCGGTCTCTCTTCCTTTTTTTTGGTATTTTCAGTTCTTTGTGGGTCATTTAATTTGGGGTTTATTTTTATTTCCTCTTTTTTTAGAATGCTTTATTAATTTGGGCTGCCATTCTTTCTCTTAATCTAGGTTTATTTCCTGTTCTTGAACTGGTTTGTCTATATGGTTGTGGTGAAGATCATCATTAAGTGTATGAACACCACTGTTTGACAAAATGATTATGAGAGAAAAAAAAATACCAATACCCACATTTCTGCACTTTTTTAAATTAGTTGTTGCTTTTGAAAAGGTTTGCACATTGCATTGTTCTTCAAAACTTGCTCAATTTATTGCTTTGTCATGTGAACCAACTATTTGACAAATTGATTATGTGAGAAAAAAAAAATACTGATACCTACATTTCTGCACTTTTTTAATTAGTTGCTGCTTATGTGGTTATTGGGTTATACAAAATTTGTCATTGCATTGTTCTTTAAAACCTGCTCAATTGCATCTGATTGCATCTAAGGTCCAACCTTGAGCCTTCGATAGTTTGCTGAGCATCAATCCTAAGGTGGATTGTTCTTGATTTTAGCACTCAGTTTGTTTCAAGGGAAAACATTTTTTCGTATTTTCTAGCGTTGGGTTCGAAGAAAAATAAAAGTTAACGGAGAAAATCTTACCAATGCTACTATACTACTGTAGACACCCCATTTTTGACCGACCTTAAGACTCAGACGTCACCAACTGAGCGCTCGGTGATGTTGCATATTGTGCTCGTTTTGAGGTTTTAGAGTCTCGGCTGCGAGCCTTGCCTCCGGACTTCCGGACTCTTTTGTGCTTTGCCTCGGTTTGCGAACCAGGCCTTGTTTTCTTTGTTTTCTCTTCCCGAAGGGAGGGAGAGGTCTCGTAGATCATCTCTCAGTGGCCATAGGCTACGTTTCGTGGTCGTAGGCCATTTTTTCGTTTAGAGCCCGGTTTCTGGTTTTCGGAGCCGTCGGTCGTGCACCTCGGTTCGGGACTGCCTAACTACCTCTGTTTGCTCCGATTTTTGGCACACACCTTGTTTCCTCCCTTTTGAGGGACACTGTGGCCCGAGAGATCACCTTCGTGGTCATACGCCACTTCCGGTGTCTAACAGCCTGTTTTCGGGGGCCCGAGCTACGCGTTTTGGCCCCCAAACCTTCGTTTTGCATCCGTCTTGGTCCATTTTTGGCAGGGACCTTATTTTCATTGTTAGAAAGGTTGTAGGAAGGTGGGAGGCCATCAATTGTTCTGAAAAACCAGTTTTATTTCTTCATCGCTCTTCATCGCCCGTTTTCTTCACTAGAAAGCTGATTTTTCCCACTCCCAGGCCATTTCTTCTGAATTTCCACCACACCATTGTGTTGTACACACCTGGGAGGCCACCAATATGGGTAGGCTGGCCAGCAATTGTTCTTGACCCTTTTGAACCCCTCTAAAAAGTTGATTTTTCTCTCTCCTGGTTCACATTTTCTGGGTTTTAACCATATAGCTGTGTTGCACTCATCTGGGAGGTCACCTTTTTGGGGTGGTCGGCCAGCAATCCTTCTTGACCTCTTTGACCCCTGGCCGGCCGACCAGGGGAGGTGGCCGGCCAGCCACCTGGCCCTTTTGCACCTGGCCGGCCATGTTTGTCCTTCTGGTGCATTCCAGCTGTGCCAGCTGTTTTGCACCAGATCCTCTGCTCGAGGGTCTGTCCTTTTGGGGGGCTATTTGAATTGGTTTTTCCCTCACTTTTTCTTTGGCTCCTCTCCCTCTATATAACCAGCACCCTACTTCATTTCTAAGGGTTACAAAAACCAGCTGAGGCATATATACTCCATCCTCCATATATCTCCCTCATCCAAGCTCAAATACCCCTTTGTTCTTGGCCTTTACACTACAACTCATAGTTTACCACCTCCAACATCCATTCCAGCCCCTTGAAGCTGATTTCCAGAGGTTGAGAGCTCACAATCTTGGACCAAAAGCTGTTGCATTGCTGTGCTACAAGGGTGAGTCCCTATTTCCCCTTTTCTTGCCTTATTTTGCTCTATATCTTAACCCCTTTTGCAAGCATTTCTGGGCATCGACCTAAACTGAAAATAGTCTTATTTTGAGATTATCTTCATTTTTGATCAAGAACTTTTTTCTGTTTGAGGTCTTCTACTCTCCCTTTGTGCTTTATCTCTCTTTTAGGGCTTTTCTTGCATGATATATTAGCCTTACTTGTGAGCATTTCTGGACTTCGAGCCAAACTGTGAAGTATCTTATTTTGAGCCCCTCTTCAACTTTGTTGAAGGGATCTTTGCTGTCGGAGGCCATCTGCTAGCCCTTGCCCTCTATCTCTCTTTTAGGGCCTTTTTTGCATCATGTTTTAGCCTTACTTGTGAACATTTTCGAGGTTTGGTATAAACTAAAAAAAATCTTGTTTTGACTTCCTCTTTAAGTTTTATTGAGGTCACTTTTCTGTTTGGAGTCATCTCCTTCCTTGCATGCTTCATTTCCACATGCTTTGAGCCATGCATTCGAGCATTTGCATAAGTCTTGTTTTGGCCTCTTAGCCACTGAAATCCAGTGGATTTTCATTGGCTTTGATGAGGGTTTGAGCTTTGAAATCATGGAGGGGTGTGTCACGACCCGAACCCGCCCCCATGGGTTAAGGACGTAACCGGCCAGTAATCATGAGATTACCTACGGCCTCAGACCAAACCAACGTATTTTAACAGAGCTAATGGGGGCCAAACGGAAGCAATTTAAAACTTTGTCCATAGAGCCGTGCTTATATGCACCTCATTACATACATATGTTAATAACTCACGACAGAAAGTACAATGACATAAAATTCTGTACAGACAGGATCATTCAAATCTAAGTCAGCCAAACGAAACCATACACAGACGTACTCAAACTTCGCCAACATGACAGAACAGAAAACAAACGACAAAAGGCGAAGGCGGGTCTCGTGCGTGAGACACAAGGGCTGACTTCCCCAAAATCTTTGTTGTTCCACACTGACTTCACTGAGGCTGGGTTTGGACTTCTCCGGGCTCACCTACAAACACATGAATGAGCGTGAGCGAAAGCCCAGTGAATAATATCAAATAAAAAGATACAACAATATGTAGAACAACATATCCCGAACGGCCTTGGGCCCAATTCATATTTTTATTTAATGTATATGTACAATTTAAGTCGAGTGACTGTGGTTCCAAACATACTGGTCTTTGGTCCATTTATCTTTCCATAACAGACTGGCCCTTGGTCCATTCAGACTTTCGTTTATGTCAAAACGGCCTCTGGCCCATTCATTTATGTCAATCGGCCTTCGGCCCAACCATTTATCAATCGGCCTTTGGCCCAATCATCTATCAATCGGCCTTTGGCCCAATCATTTATCAATCGGCCTTCGGCCCACATTTATATCAAACGGCCTTCGGCCCATATACACTTTCGTGTCAAACGGCCTTTGGCCCATATACACTTTCGTATCAAACGGCCTTCGGCCCATATACACTTTTGTGTCAAACGGCCTTTGGCCCATATACACTTTCGTGTTAAACGGCCTTCGGCCTAATCATTTATGTCAAAACGACCTCGGGTCCATTCATGTTTATCAAAACGACCTTTGGTCCATTCATGTTTAACAAAACGACCTTGGGTCCATTCATGTTTAACAAAACGACCTTGGGTCCATTCATGTTTAACAAAACGACCTTTGGTCCATTCATGTTTATCTTACATCCACAATCCCAATTAGCAATTCATAAGCTTTAAGGGAATAAACAATTGAACATTCACAAGCATTCAAATATCGATATTACTCACAGTGGTCGGCATGTGGATTTGCCCTGGAGCTTGACCCTACATATCACATAACACATATGGGTCACAAATAGTTCAATCCGTTCTTTAATTCACATATTCCTCTTTAGGCTTTATTCTTATCTCTTTAATTCAATCACAATGCTCAATGCATGCCTAAGAGTGTTTAGAAGTGAAAGGGAACGGAAAAACAGAACACAGAATGCATTTTCAAAATTCCAGAAAACAGGGTCCCCGCTCGAGCGTGGACTTCCCCGCTCGAGCGGACCCTTAAGTCTGCAAAAGTGCTGGTTACCTCAAATTCCCGCTCGAGCGTGAACTCGGCCGCTCGAGCGGACTGCCTGTCTACATAGCTTCCCGCTCGAGCGTAAACTTCCACGCTCGAGCGGGCACTATGTCTGTCAAAAATGCTGGGAGCTCGAATTCTCCGCTCGAGCGGCGGTTTCCCCGCTCGAGCGGGCACCAAACTTTCTGGGTTTTCCAGAACTGTTCTTGAGCTTCAAATACACATTCAAACTGATATTTCTTGCATTTCACAGCCCATAGCACTCATATGCATATACCAACATGATATAACACCAAATTACAACATATTGAAGCTCAATTCCCATGAATCAATCACATGCAAACCCAAATTATACCAAACTTACTTCCAATACATTAAATTCATGCATTTAAGCTTCATATCCTCATCAATCATGCATGCATGTCAATTCTTGACTCCATTTCTATTTCAAATGGTACAAATGGTGCTTCTAACCATGAAACTCAACAAAAACATGCTTGCATGTATGATTCAACTCACAATCCTTCATAATTCATATATTACATGCTAGATTAGGTGATTTCATAGGAATCCTTTACATGCATGCTCATATTAGGCTTCAATTGAACACAACAACTCAATTCCTTTTCAATTCTTACTCTTGACCAATAATCAATCTTGGGTACACAAATTCACATGCTCAAATCTAGAAACCAAGGGGTGTTTACTCACCTAGGAGCTTAATTCCCACAAATTATGGTTGATTCTTTGAGTGTAGCTCCAAGATCATCAAGTTTCCTAGCAATTCCTCTATGTTGAGCTCTTTCCCTCTCTAGGTTCGGCTCTCCCCTCTCTTAGAGCACAATTTCAGTCCAAAGAAAATAAGGAGAGGACTTGAGTGTATAGTGCCTTCTCACAACAAAACCCACTAACTCCCATAATAATAATAATAATAATACTTGGGCACTAATTCATTAATTAAATCAATTTAATCTGATCCGAATCAATTTTCCAATTAAATTTCACCGTAGGCTCTAAAAATTACGCTAATCACATTGGCGTAGTCAATTTCGAGTTTTATGGCCGATAAGGCCCTCAATTTAATTTCCGAAGCGGAAAAATCAAACAGATATTCCTACGGTGAACAGGTAGAATTTCAAAGTCACATATTATCACACAATGGCACACAAAATCATGCTAAACACATAATCATATTCAGATTAAGGACCAATTAGCTAATTACGGAACAGGGTATCACAGGGTGACCTCTCACCCCTCATTCTCTTTATTAACATGTTTGGCCTTCCAAAGGGACCCTATTTTGCATGCATTGAAGTCACTTTTCAGGCTATATTCTGAGGGTTTTGAGGTCTTCCTCGGCTCTATCCAAGGCCCCTTTGGCCATATTTTATGTCTATGATGCATGTGTAGAGCAATCCCACTCAAGGCCTCTCAAAGAGGCCTTTCTTTGCATGTTTCCGAGACTGATTCCAGGGCCTATTTGGTGGGTTTTAGGACTGTCATAACCCATTTCCAGAGTTGGTTTGGTCTTGCTAAGTGTCTATCTTATATGTGCTTAATAACCCCTTGTATGCCCCTTTAAAAGAACTCATCACTTTTGCATGTGTTGGCTGCATTTCAGAGGTTATTTGGGCATATTTTGGCATATTTTATTCACTGATTTTTGTTGGTTTGATGAGTTCTCATATGCT
Source organism: Camellia japonica (assembly GCA_030407325.1). Taxonomy (NCBI): domain Eukaryota; kingdom Viridiplantae; phylum Streptophyta; class Magnoliopsida; order Ericales; family Theaceae; genus Camellia; species Camellia japonica. The sequence goes on from JAPPVO010000013.1 coordinate 139,719,675, forward strand.
TCATATACATGCCATGTAAACCATGTTTGCTAGTCAAAGTTGCATGCTATTTTAGTCCATCATGCTAGCATCTCTTGGTCATGCTTTGAACTAGAAATATTCATGTTTTGGGACTTCTTGGCTCTGTCTTTGTACTTCATAGTCAAATAATGCATGCTTTGTATAGCTATAAGTCAATACATGTACCTAGTTTTGAGTTTCGGGGCTCATCTCATGCATCGGGTGCCATATTTCCATGTTTCGAGACCATTTTACATCATATTTCAGTGCTGGAATTTGCATGTCTGCATGCCATACTTCATGCCTTGCCACGCCTTGTTAGAGTGGCATTTGGTGCCTTAGGTTCGGTCCTCGGTTTGCGTGCATGTGTGCACGCATTTCGGTAGTCTCATTTTCATCTCATGGCCACTGATGTGGGTGTGGCTGAGGTCCACTCATGTTGGTGTAAGTCCATCGTGCATTGTGTATGTCATTTCAATTCATAGCATTGCGTATGCTAGGTTGTATGTTAGAGCATTGTGTATGCCATTTCATAGCATTGTGAATGCTAGGTTGTATGTTAGTCGCATTCATGCATGTCATGCATATTGCATTGTGTTTGGGATAGGAGTTAGCCCAAGCACGGGAAACGAGGTACGTTCCGTACTCCGAGTGACGAAACGTGTCTCAATTCCCAATCGCCGACATTTCGGATTACCCATAATGGAATCTAGGCCTTGTTGTGTTTCATATGCATTCATCTCATATTGAGTCGTGCAATTCGACTCCTCGGCCATCATGCATCGAAATGCGTGATTGGTGGCACGAGGGTCGAGATAAGCATACATATGTGAAAATACATTGCCATGCCCCTTTCTTGCTCTCTGTTGCAGCAAATCAAAAACCGGCAGCCTTTTGGAGCTTCGTGCAGTATTCCGGGCTTAATTGTAAACAGAGGCTAATTGGGGCATCGCAATGGATTTTCGTGCAAGGCAACTCAAGCACGCATCATTCATCATTCGGAACAGAGCCGAGGCAGTCCATAGCTTGCATGCTAATTTACCTGCTTTCCTAGATTAATTTGTTAATTAATTAGGATTTTGTACTTATTCGGACTGTATTATTTATTTGGGACTGTATTATTTATTCGGACCCTCCGAGCGAGGGCAATGTTGTAATAAGTGTGCGTGCGTGTGATGTATGTCTTCCAACCCCACGTCTTTCTCCCTTTTATTTACCAGCTTATGATGGTTAGATTAGGGCATGTTTCAATTAGCATACAGTATGATAGCATGTTTGCATTCATTCATCTGTTTTGCATGCACCGGGCTCGGCGCATCATACTCACTGCATTGTATTTCAATTCCGAGTTGAATACTTGTTAGCTGTAACATTCCATATGCCATGTTTAGAATAGCCGAGCCTATCTTAGTTGCATTTCGCATGTGTTGCATTAGGCATTTCTGCATAAGTTAGGATCATGCATTGATTTCTAATTAGCTTTTTTTTTGGCTTGGAGTACTCGGTAAGTGGTTATGCTTTAGCATCCTTGCATGCGTGTGAGTGACTGCCATGATAGCATGCTTACCATGAGGCTATGTGCTTATGTGATATAACTGCCTGAATGCCTGTGGGTGAAGGTTGGGTTATTTGGATTGGAATGATACATTGACTGTGAGTTTTAAAGCCCACTAGATAGTGGCAACACCATGTTTTCTAAGCCACCCGGGGTGGCAAAATCTGCATTTTAAGTCTACTTACGAGTAGCAAACCACTTTCAAAAATAAACAGGAAATGTTTTGTTCCAATTCAGGCGACCCAGTCTATACTTGTATGCTGTGTGCATCACATAGTAAATCTAGGCTAATAACCGGAATAAGAACGCATAATGTTTTTAAAACTAGATATCATGGTTAGTAGAGGCCGATCTTTGATCGGGCGAGCGGGGGTGCTCACGAAGTGACCTTCCCCAATCGTACCCAAGTTCCCGAGCCGAGGCAACTTTGGTGATGACGGACACGTGGCCTTAGGCAACGAGTCAGGGTTTCCTAAATTTTCCCAAAAATAAAATATTTAGGTGGCGACTCTGTATCTGGCAAAGCAGTCCATATTTGGCACTTCTTTAAAAAAAAATCTGTTTTCTCAAAAACAATTTGCCCGAGTTGGACTATTTGGTTCAGATTGAGAACCGTGACAATTTGAGTCCGTACTGTAGTGACCCCAAGATGAACAGAACGGGACTCATCCCTCCCGGGGCATTTGGGGACGTCTACAACTACCACTGCCACAACCACTAATCCTACCACTAATATAACAACGGAAATTAGTTTGAAAGTCTCAACCATAGGAAATTAGTTTGAAAGTCTCAACCATAGGAAAATGTTTTAATTTCATCTCTATAAAATTGTTGTGCTTCGATTTTAATTTCATCATTGATGGGTCTAAAATTATATAATGGAACAAACATTTTTCAGTTGAAGTACAACAGTTATGGACAATATCACTATTTTTGGTTAAGTAATTTTTTTTTTCCTCCATATAAATTTTAGTATCTCTCTTATAATGTAAGGCCTATTTATTTATTTATTGATTTATAATGTAAGGCCTATTTTCTTCTAATAAATGCTTTTTCTCTCATACTTTATACGTGGATGGAGACTTACACTGAACCGTAATATCAAAAAAGAAATACTTTTTTTTCCTTATTTATGTGTATAAAGTTTACTTATCACTCTAAAGTTTTTGTATATATAGATTCAATTTCTTCAAGAAAGAAATGTTAATGTTGTTGTCTGCGATGAGCGTGACCTTAATACTATTCGCTTTCGTGAGGTAAGCCTAAAAGTAACTTATTTTCGCATGAAATTTCCTCTCATTTTATAAATAATTTATAAATATAATCTACTTATTTTTTTTATAGGCAAATGCAAAGGAAAAACACAAAAGCAATATCAAAGGAGACAGAAAATGTTATCTCTTCTGGCAAAGGAAAGGAACATGCATATCCCGTGGTATGGTTTCTCAACATTTTAAAAAGTTTGTTTTTCGAATATTTATTCATTTTTTTTAATATAGATTTTTTAAAGAATTGCATAGTGTCTATACTCTTTTTTATGTACATTTTTAAAAAGTTTCTTTTTCCAATATTTATTCAATTCTTTTGACTGATTGTGAAATATTTTTTTAAACCATGTTAAAGTAAGCTTTTTTACAAAATGCTAATGCATTTGTATGAACACTAATTTGAACCCATGTTGCATTTAAGAGAAGAAAACGAAAAATGAAAAGGAAATTATAGAATATAATTTTTTTAATTTTATTTTCCTTATAAGAAGTTCTTAAGGAAAGAAGAAAAAGACAACAATCAAATTTAATATAACCATCAAGCAGAGGGAAGAGGAACGTATAAAACAGTACATGCTAATATTCACATTTTGCGTACCCAAAGATCTACTACCCACTGACCTCTAGGCATACACTTGGGTTTTTGGATTTAGAAACTTTGCAAGGGTAGTAGAGGTCAACAGAATTTCACTCACTGATTAATCTAGATATGGGTTATGAATTACATCGTGCCTTCAGGCATAGGCATAAGCTACAGATCTTTCCAAACAAAAATTATGAGAGATACATTTGGTATTAATCTAGATATGGATTAATCTATATAATAAGTCACAAAGGTTTTTGAAAATGTATACAAATGTCTGAGAGATACATTTAATTTGGACGGCTGAGATGTCTAAAATGTTTAGATCAATGGGTGGTTCCTGCCCACATTTCATTTGATTTGCCTGTATCTACCCTCCGTCTCCCCCATACCCTCTATCTACCATTTGTCTTCCCATACCCTCTATCTACCTTCCCTCTCTATCTCCTTCTCTGTCTACTGTCTATCTCCCCATTCCTACTCTGCACTGACTCTCCCCTCAGTATCTACCTTCCCTCTCTATCTCCCTTTTTTGCTCTGTTTTTGTGTTTTTGGGTTTATCTTATTGTATTGGGCCAACTGGTATATACGGGTGAGTTATACGGTTTGGATTTTGTATTGGGTGTGTGTAGATTTGGATTACACGGGTGATATGCAGATTATTATGGTGTTTTCTGGGCGTATGCAGATTTGAATGATATATATATTTGCAACAGATTTGGATGATATAGATATATGGAAAAGAAATTCTGCACAGACTTTAACCAATTCTGCAAAGAAATTCAGACAAATGATATATATATTTAGTTATAGGGATTATATCAGACAAATCTATAGTATTTATATCAGACAAATTCTGCACAGACCAATATATGGAAAAGTATTTTTAACTGCTGGGTTCAATAGAGTTATTGAAAACATGACTTTAACCAATTCAGTATTATTATTTAGTGTTGAAAACATGACTTTAATTGCTGGGTTCAAGAGAATTGATTCGGGTAATTGAAAACATGACTTCTGTATTCTCTCATTTTTATCTTAATTGAAAACATGACTTTAGTATTCTCTCATTGATTCGGGTAATTGTTCTTCTTCTTGAATTTTTTTTTCCTCTCTCAGCTTTTTCCTTCATCAGAGCTTTTGTGGATCACTCTGACCACTCTCACCGTTGTTCACTCCGGCTGTGACATCACTTTGGCTGCTCGGCTATTCACTTCGGCTGCTCGACATCCTGCTCGGCTGCTCGGTTAGTTTATTACTTTGGTTCTTATTTTTTTCTGCTCAATGTTTTTTTTCTGCTCGGCTGCTCAATGCTTTGGTAACGTTTGGTTGCTCGACATCACTCTTTTTCCTCTCTCAGCTTTTATTATTTCTTTTGTTATTGCTTTGCTTTGATATTGAGCCAACTGATATATACGGGTTAACTTTTTTCTTTTCTATTGAGCCAACTGCTCTGTTTTGTTAAAGAAAATATTGCTGCTCTGTTAACAAAGTGACTATACCATGGTTGCTATGGTTTAGACTATATCATGGCTGCTTTGTTAAAGAAAATAGTTGCTTTGTTAAAGAAAAAATAGTTGATATTGAGCCAACTGCTTTGTTTTTTTTATCTCTTTTGTTGCTCTGTTAAAGAAATAACAAAAGAAAAAAACTGTTTTTTTCTTTTGTTAAAGAGTAGTTGCAAAGGCTATGTTTTTTATCATCAAAATCACCAAAAATTCTGCTCAATGTTTTTATTACTGTTTTTTATTCTGTTTTTTATCACCAAAAATTCTGCTCAATGTTTTTTTATTCTGTAATTAAAAATTCAGTTTTTTATTACTGTCAACTGTTTAAATTAGTGATGAGAGACAAAAATTCTGTTCAATGTGTTTACTGTTATGAGAGACAATTTTTATGTTTTTCCAAAAATTCTGCTCAATATGTTTTTCCAATAATATATATGGATGTGAGCATGAATTTAGATGTTATGAGAGACAATTTTTATCATTACATGAATATTCAATTAAGTGAATTTTTATCATTTCATGCTCACATTCAATTTTTATCATTTCATGAATATTTATCATTAATTGAATAGTTGGTCCAGATGATGATATGTGAGCATGCATATATATTATGAGGGACAAAAATTCTGCTCAATGTGTTTACTGTTATGAGAGACAATTTTTATATTTTTCCAAAAATTCTGCTCAATATGTTTTTCCAATAATATATATGGATGTGAGCATGAATTTAGATGTTATGAGAGACAATTTTTATCATTAGATGAATATTCAATTAAGTGAATTTTTATCATTTCATGCTCACATTCAATTTTTATCATTTCATGAATATTTATCATTAATTGAATAGTTGGTCCAGATGATGATATGTGAGCATGCATATATATTATGAGAAACAAAAATTATGCTCAATGTGTTTACTGTCAAGATATTTGTCTAGGTATATAATTTATTTGGTGTCTGACATACACCAAAACAATATATAATCTTTATTTGGCTCAAACTCAACATCACACTAGCCACTCCTGAACTAGATGAATCTCTTACCATCTCAAATGTTGCTTGAGGAAACCTGCCATCTTCGCCTACCAGGGCCAATTATAGTCCCTCTTTTGCCTTCTCTTTGTGGCAGCAACCCCCATGATATAGTCACTTCGGCTGCTCTGTTTTTTATCACCAAAATCAGTTATTGCTTTGCTATGTTTTTTTACCAATTTTTGTCTCTCCTCCTTTCTCTCAGTGTGTTGGGCCCATGCTATAGATTTTTTGAATTCCTGCTGTCGGATATTAACTGCATTTTCAGTGTGTTGGCTCTGTGCTTATGGTTATTTACTTCCAATATTTAGCCATTAATTTGGTTTTTTCAGAGTCATAGCAACTCCCTTTTTTCAGAGTCAAGTTAATAATTTTTAAGTGGGTGTGAAGTCCATGTCCATGCAGTGTTGTTAGTAAGTTGCTATGACTCAGCCCAATTTGGAATAGTAAGAAAAAAAAATTGTTTTCTCCATTTTAGCTCCAAAAACTCACTAACATTATATAGTTCTTTGCCTCTATAATTGATTATTCTTTTTAGGGGTCCAGATGATGATATGGACAAAAAAATTTAATTAATTTCAAACTCCAAATCCAACATCTTAAGTAATAGATTCTAATAAATTTGTAAGCTTTTTAAGTGTACACATATAAACATATAGAAATTCCTATTTATTAGGTTAATAACATCTAAATTCATGCTCACATGCATAAGTTCTTTAAGAAGAAAAATATTTCAATATATTTTTTTCAGTATCTTTATAAAAAAATGACACAAACTTTATAAATTTCAACATAATACGTATAAATTATAACTGCATTTTAATCTTAAAATTATTTACATCGTGCCTTTAGGCACGAGCATACCCTAGTTTTTTATATTAAATCTCTTCATCTTCTTCTTCAAAATTCAATCATTTTCACTTTATCTTCTTCATTTTATCAAAACTCTAATCTATTCCTCTAAAATTTACCACTATCATCAAACAAAAAAGGAACCCTAAATCTTGCACTGAAGTTTAAGAGGAGGAGGTAGTGAAGTTTTGGAGTAAAACAACCTTGTCAATCATTTTTTGATCTTTGTGATGAGATTTTTAGAAAAGAGTAAATCGTGTCAATCTCTTAATATAGAACCCACTTCACAAAACATCATTCTAAAACCCATGAAACCGTTAGAATCATCACAAAAAAAAAAAAAAAAAACCCAGAAAAACCCTAGAGGGAAAAAAGTTCCCAACTATAGAGAGAGAGCGCGCAGTTCTTGATGAAAAATAAAACTTACTCAATAAAGTTTACGAGATCTAATCAAGATCCATATATGATATATACATACATATATATATATATATATATAGAGGGAGAGGACATGGGGTAGAGAGATACCCAGCGTTGAGGAGAGAGGAGAAAGAGGAAGTCTTTTTTTTAATTGATTTGTTTATTATTTGGGTGTACCACAAATTATAGTTTTATATTGAAGTGTAATTTAGGAAAAAATATAGAATGTATTAAGAATAAATTATAAAATTAAATAATTAAATAAAGAATAATAAAAATTTGGGTGTACTAAACAATTTTTTGGGTGCAAATAGAATCACCCGCTCATACCTCTTGATAATCCAAAGTCCATGTACGTGAAAGGCCTAAAATTGTATATAGTAGAACAACAATTTCAATTGATTAATTTTAAACAACAACTTTGGGCTCATTTGGGCAGCCCCCTTGAATTTTAATGCTCACTTCAAAACTTTTATCTTTTAATTTCCATGTAATAAGAGCAAGGGCTAGTAGAACTCAACAAACCCAATTCATAGAAGTCCAATTTGGAGGTTATTGGCTTCTTTTTTGCACCCTAACAATAACGTAATTGAATGGGCCGGGTTGACAAAAACCAGGCCCAAGTCATAATCTTTTATGATTGAATGAAATTTGGCTTGTGGCTGAGCGCTCTCTCTCATGCACATACGAATAAATATTGATGAATGAAATACAAATAGAAAATTCATACAAAATTATGTAAACCAATATGAAATTTTCATTTAAAAACAAAATATTCATGAAAATGACTTTTATTTATAATATTGACATTGTTACATGATTAAGGCCGAATTGTACATTATTGATGCCGCTAATTAGGATCTCTTAACTTCACTTGCTTGTCAAAATGTATACTTTATGTGTGTTAAATGTCAATCAGGTTATACATAGTCGGAGCATAAAATGGGCAAAAAGACAGAATTTGGAGAGAGTTGACTTTCCCGCACGTGCGTTGACTTTTTCTGGAAAAACGTGCTAGGTGTTTTAAACCTGTTTGGAAAGACACCAGAAGTATAAATAGGCAAGAAAAATGCTGGATTAGGGTTTGAAAGTTGTTTTGCCAAGAAAGAGAGGCTAGGATTTGAAAAGAAAAGGAACTTGAAGCTTCAAGCATGTCTCTCATGGTGGTTTCTTCTCCATTTACCTCCTTCCACTTCTCCATGAGTGGCTAGTTTCATTTTTTAGGGTTTTGATGAAACCCTAGCCATGTAATTAGTTTTTCTTTTTGATTTTCAATTATGTAAAGGTTTGAACAATTGTATGGTGTTTTAGAAGTTTCTTATATATAATTTTCTTTATCTCTTCAAGTATTCGGCATTTTGTGATTGTTGAATGTCTTCCATACATGAGTTTTCTATTCTTTTACATTCAAGGTATGAGACGAATCATACTACAAGGGGCGAGTCGTGTCACTACCCTAGTTTAGAGTGAACGATTCGTATTACTTGAGATGGTTTGTACTCGTATATTGAACGTGATGATTTTCTTGTTAAATGCTTTGAACTTGTAATTGCGAACCATTAATCCGTTCGAACCATAACATAATTGTTGTCAATTGGAAACCTTATTTACGTGACTAGTGGTGGACTCTTTGCCCTAGGTTTTTTCCCAATTCAGTAAATCCAATTTCAGTTATAATTGATAATTTAATTATTTAGTTTAATTTATTCGTTATTAAATTAGGTTATGATCAATCATTCTTTTCATCAAAATTAATTTAGAAATTTATCAATTAAATTAGTTTAATTTCACAATTGTCCTTGTGGATCGATACCCGGACTTGCCATTATTTTAAAAGAATTTGGTGTAATTTAGTGTTTAATTTTGGTGTGTTCAACGACCCAACCATTACATCATTTTTGTGAAACTTTTTTGTGTAAATTTTTTGTATGGATAGAATTTTGGGCAAATTACACAAATAGTCCATATAGTTTGAGGCTTGTGTCACTTTGGTCCCTGACTTTTCAATTGTGACACATTTGACCCTGAATTTTGAATTTTATTCCAAATAAGGACAATTGAATATATAATTAGATTTTTCAAGGGTAAAATTGTCAATTTGATAAAATATAAACTAATTTGACAAAAATAAATGTCAAACAAATATTTTTGAATTTTAAAAAATTATTTCTACCTACTAAAAATAAAATTATGTAAAATTGATAAATCTTTTAGACATTTATTTTTTTTTACCAAATTAATTTTTATTATGTATTTGAATGATGATCATGTAAAATTAACTTTAAAAAATTAATCATGTAATTTTTTTAATTTTACATAATTTTATCATTGGTGGATAAAAATAATTTTAAAAAAATTAAAAATATTTTTTTGACATTTATTTTTGTCAAATTAGTTTATATTTTATCAAATTGACGATTTTACCCTTGAAAAATCTAATGATATTTTCAATTGTCCTTATTTGGAACAAAATTCAAAATTCATGGTCAAATGTGTCACAATTGAAAAGTTAGAGATCAAAGTGACACAAGTCCCAAACTATAGGGACTATTAGTGTAATTAACCCTAGAATTTTTCATGAATATTAGGCATAAGTATAACTAATTTATGAGAATTTTTATAATGTGGCAATTGGGTGCCCACATTAAAATGTTATTTTCATTGGCTTATTCCAGTAAACAATTTTTTGTTGTGTCATTAGCTTATTTTACCCTGTGAAGTTTTTTATTTTTTAATTTTTATTGGTTTATTGGTTGGTGGATGTTTAATTGCTATGCACTTCAAAAGAGAGAAAATGTGGTTAAGGTTTTTTGGGAGTTTGAGCGTTTAATATAGTTTCTATTTTTAATTTATAAAATTAAAAAAATTATATTTAAATTTTTTTTTTTTAACAATCAATAGAAGGGAAATAAGAAAAAATAATATTCAAATTCAGACATCACGTTTGATAAGGGAGTCCGATATTCACTAGTCTCATTTCTTAATCATATATAATTCCAAAGTTGGAGAGGAAATTTTTTTGATTTATTTATTTAAATTATTAATTTTTGATTGCTTTATAAAAATTTAAAAAAAAAAAAAAAAAACTGCACTAAATAATCAAGGACAAAGTTTATTGCTTTCAATAGTTGTAATTATTATCATGATTCGAAATGAAAGCACAAAATGTGGTGTGAGAAGCTTTGCCAATCATATCTTAATTTTTTTTCTTCATTCTAAAACTGTGCCAAAAACAAAAACAACTGGACAAACTCAAGCAAAAAAGGACCATGTTGATTGATTCCCTTGCCTGCCTCACATTTCATGCCAATCCTTAGAGGATTGACTTGACTTGACTTTGGTGAAAGTCTTATTTAATTCCAAAGAATCAATATATTACTTTATTTAAGTAGAAGGTTTGACACATTCTGCTGATTGTATCATACAACTTTATTTGTGTGTTAGTGTGTGACTGTAAAAAAAAAACACTCAAAATGAGTGAAGGAGGTTGTTCAATGCCAAACACATTTTTCTATATAATGACACCATCCACATTAAGACAGCCTTGCATCATCAAAAATAGGTATGCTATTGTCACCTATTATGTCATTAAAATTAATATGTTATTATTTGATTCAAAAGTCTTTGTCCGGCTTAAGTCTATCAAATTGATAAATTTTTAGTGGGTTTATCTCAAATTGTTTCGTTATTATTTGATTTAAAAGTCTTTGTCCGCTCTAAGTATGTCAAATTAGTAAATTTTTAGTGGGTCTATCGGATAAGGTTGGGTTAGGGTTGATTTAGCAATTGGCGTTCAGCTTATAGACACGTGTTTCTATTAGATTTTATTAAAAAAATTGAAAAAAATAATTAAAAAAATCACAAAAAATAGATCTTAAATATTGGTCCGTTGACCTGTGAGTGAAAGGCAACTTATTGGCACGGCTTGAGAGCCCACTTGGACAACATCTATTGGACAGGAGTTGGGCTTGGCCTGCAAGTAGGTCTGAGCTTCATTTTCGGGGCCGAACTCAAACTGGTGCTAACCCTTGGATATGTATGAGTGCGATGATTAATGGAAATTTTGTGGGGCAATTGTAGAATCAATATAGAAAGTAACAAGAGACTAAGGTAGAGTTTGGTAATTATTTTTTTAAAAATCAAAAAAAATAAAATAAAAATGATAAGCTTGATAATCGTTAAAAAAATTAATTTTTATTAGTAAAAAAGTTTTGTAGCATTTCTAGCTCAAGGCAAACAAGTTTAAAAATTTCACTCAAATTTGTTCATTTAACAAAGGGCGGATTATACTAATAGTCCTTGTAATTTGGAGTTTGTATCACTTTAGTCCCTAACTTTTTAATTGTGATATATTTAATCTTGAATTTTGAATCTTATTCAAAATAAGGACAATTGAAGATATTTCATTTGAAAACAGGTCATTTCAATGGTAAAGTCGTCTTACAACTTATTTTGTGTTAGTTAATTTATATATTGTTTGAAATGTAATGACTTTTTTTTTTTTATGAATAATGTTGAAACTATATTGGATTTAAAGTTCTGTTTGGTTTTGTTTTCAAAATCTATTTTAAAAATAAATAAATTAAGATACTAAAAATTTAATTGGTGAAAAAAAAAGTAAAAAAACATCATTTTATATAATTTTATTGTTTGGGAGGGTAGAAATAATTTTTTTAAATAAATTTTTTGGATATTTATTTTTGTTAAATTAATTTCTATTTTTTCAAAAGTCAAACATGGCGATAACTTTGATATCATTATTCAATCAATCTATTAAATAAAAAAATCTAAAACTAAAAAGATTTCATATATTCCAGTACATGATAATCATAAAAAAAATATCTGTTAATAACAAATACAATAATCTATTACATGATAACTATCAAAAAATATCAATAAAAACAATAGTCTATTACATGATCGTCATCCAAATACATACTAAAAACTAATTTGGTAAAAAAAATAAAAATGTAAAAATTTATCATTTTTATATAATTTTATCTTTGGTGGGTAGAAATAATTTTTAAAAATTCAAAAATAATTTTTTGACATTTATTTTTTTATCAAATTAGTTTATATTTTATCAAATTGATAACTTTGCCCATGAAATGGAGCAACGATATCTTCAATTGTCGTTATTTGAACCAAGATTCAAAATTTATGATCAAATGTATCACAATTAAAAGATTAGTAACTAAAGTGACGCAAGTTCCAAATTATAGGAATTGTTAATATAATTCGCCCTATAACAAACTAGTCGAAATATATACTTAAGGTTTCCAATTTCTTATTTTTTGACAAAAAATTGGAAACATGATTTTTTTTTTTTTTTTTAATATAATGTTTGGTACACATGTTTTCAAAACATATGAAAATAAAAATTAAAAAAATATATTTCGTGAGTTATCATAGGGAAGATGAGTATAACTGGAGAGGTGGTGGAAGGAGGAGAAAATAAAATTTTATTTTGCAAATATTTTTTTGAAATTTTTTTATTACTTCAAAATTCTAAAGCTGTTGTCTTTTTTTTTGAAAACGAAAACAATTCAATCGTATTTGTTTTCATTTTTTAAATTTTTTTATAACAAAAATAGGAGAAGAAAAAAGAAAAAACCCAATAACATCAGTAAACCTTCTCTATTAGTGCATTTGTAGTTCAATGTGAATGGATATTTGGATCTAATTTTCGTGGGTAGGATTTGGGAGGCCTTGCCTTGCATGCTTGTCATGTCATTTGTTTTACATATTTCCATTGGTGAGTGTGAATTCAAAGAAGAGATACAAATGCAAATAAAAGGAATCGTTGGTATCCAGAAGTGTGACACTGGAACTAGAAGAATCTACTTTGTTTGTTAATAAAGAAAGAGAAAATATGAAAGAAAAAGGAGTAAAAGGAAGGAAAAGGAAGGAGAAGAATGTGTTTTCTTTTTAGAAGTGAAAGTGAGCTGTGAAGTAACGAAAATCTCGTGTTTATTGATTATCTATACTATTATATAAAATTAGTTATTGAGTTGGTGTTGATGTCTTAACTTTTTAATTTTTAAAAACAATCGTCCAATACTAGTTATATGAGCAATTATGCCTTAAATTTGGAATTTTTATTTTTATTTCAAATCTGTCAATTGTTGATTTTTCCAGATTCATAAAATGTTTCATTTTTTAAATTTTGAATTCTATCATACACTTTATAATCTTATCTTTCTAAAATAAAATAATCACATAAGCATTACACCACTTATAGTTATTATTATATGTGATGTGAACACTTGACTTTGGTGTAGTGTTATGGTAAATTTTATTTTCTCCAAAAAAAACCCACAAAATTTGTGTGGCAAACTATTTGTGAGAACTATTTTCGAACTATTTGTGCGAATTATTTTTGAATTTTTTTTGAGAAAACATATGACAGAGTATCTCGAGATATATTATGGTTAGTGTTAGAGAAGAAATAGGTGACAAAATGTTACATTGATGTCATTAGATATATGTATGAAGGTGTGGTGACCACTATTAGATCGCCTATTGGAGAGATGATCGAATTTCCAATTACTGTAAGGTTACACCAATGATCAATCTTAAATTCTTATCTTTTTGCTTCAATTATGGATGAATTGACGCGCGATATTCGGGATGATGTATTATGGTGTATGTTTTTTGCAGATGATATCGTGTTAGTGGATGCGACTATAGAAAAAATTAACACTAAGTTGGAAATTTGGAAAAAAACACTTGAATATAAAGAATTTAGGATAAACAGAATTAAGACAGAGTATATGGAATGTAATTTTAATAATAATCACAATGAAAGCAGAGGAGAAGTGAAAATTGAGAATCGAGAATTACCTAAGAATGAACATTTTTGTTATTTAGGATCGATTATTTCAACGACTGGAGATATTTGAACGGATGTGGTCCACATAATTAAGGTGGGGTGGTTTAAGTGGAGAAGTGGGTCTAGAGTATTGTGCGATAAATGAGTTCCTATTAGACTAAAAATGAAGTTCTATAGAATAACTATTAGACTAGTGATATTGTATGGGACAGAATGTTGAGCAACTAAAAACTAATATATAGATAAGATGAGTGTTGTTGAGATGAGTATACTAAGGTGGATGCATGGCAAGACTAGAAAAGACAGAGTTAGGAATGAGTATATTCGAGAATGAGTAGAAGTAGTACCGATAGAGGAGAAATTAAGAGAGAATAGATTGAGATGGTTTGGTCATATACAACGGAGACCAACAGAGGTAGTAGTGAAAAGATGTAATATAATGATAGTAGATGGTAGTGTTAGAGGAAGTGGTAGACCTAGATTGACGTGGACTAGTGTAGTAAATAGATATATGAATCTCCTTAATTTAACTAACGAAATAACTTTGGATAGAGTCGAGTGGAAAAGAAGGATTCATGCAGTTGACCTCATTTGATAGGACTTAAGTTTAAGTTTTGGTTTGGTTTGATTTACTTTTTAGAAAACACTAAAATTGTTTTCAATTTTTTTAGAAGAACTTTCATACAAATTAAAGGGCTATATAACCAAATAAAGTGAGAGATTATAAAGCTTTTACTTTCATATTCAAGCTTGATACCCAAACTAGAAGGACAGAAAGCAATTTGGTAGTTCTAAATATCTTTACAATTTAAAACTTATAATTCATCCATGATTATAAAGCTTTTACTTTCGTAATCAACCATGATACCAAAACTGGAAGGACAAAAAGTAATTTGTTGGTTCTAAATGTCTTATACAATATAAAACTTATAATTCATTCATAATGATATGATTAAAGAGTTGAGTCCTATATAATTAACTTCATGACAAATTAAAAATTGACACATAATTTATCATGTCATTATAAATAAAATTAAAAGAGATATATTTAGAAATCTCAATATTTTTTCATATATTCTTGGAGGATGAAAATCTTGAGAAGGAATAAGAATTCCTAATTCAATCCGTTGTAAACGCATTACGAAAGTGAATTAGGAAAGTGATGTTTTATTATTTATTTCAACAGTAAATAATCACATTGACAAGCTAGCTGGAAATCTGTTTCGCCATTTTCCCATGTGAATCTCACATTTAAGAATGTTAGCTATTTAAGAATAAAAAATTAATAATTGAGTGAATAATATTTATTTATTTTTTCATTGTTCAATGAGCACGCCTAAATAACATTGGCACATAAATTTCATTACTAAGGCCGAGTTTGGGAAGTTAAAAATAATTCATTTTTTTTTATATTTTTATCTTTTTTCTATCATATCATCTCTTTACTTTTTTGTATATCTTTTCGTGAAAAGATAAAAAGTGCACTTATTTAGGAGTTGTTTGGGGTATCCTAAATAAGTGCACTTTTTGTCTTTTTAGACTAAAAAATTGAGGAAGAAAATATGGATGTTTGGGTTAACTTTTTGACTTTTTATGGAAAAATGTGTAATAAAAAATTGTAAAAATTGATTTGTAAGGAAAAATTAGAGTTGAGAGTTGTGCAGCCGTAATTGTTGACTTTTGATGAATAGTGTTAACTTTTTAACTTTTTAAATAATTTTTTCACTTTTTAACTTTTTTACAATATGCCAAACTTAACCTTAAGCCATCCAAAACAACCCCTAATAATGACGTTTCTACTCTCTCTTAAATTCAATCATCTTCACATGGTGAACAAATTTCCTTTATTTTTCCTCCCATATTTAAAGTTATTTGAACATAAAAACTTGTGAACAAACATTACTAAATTGGCCATGTTGATCCATCCACGACCTCATTGACTTCAATGAAGTCTTTCAGGTCGTCACGTATAAATAATAAAATATTTCTCCCTAAAAAGTAAATTTTGAAATAAATTTGTGTCTAACAATTTATTTTAAACTCAGGCCTCGTTTGGGAACCTTTCTTTTTAGTTAAAAAATTAAAAAGTTATTAAATTAGTCAAAAAACCAATAACTCATACCAAAAAGTCAAATATTCTCTTTTCTCTCTACTTTTTACACATCTTTTCGTAAAAAGCCAAAAAGTCATCTCAAACATTTTAGTTTTTTTTAGTTTATATTTTAGCTAAATAGCCAAAAAGTTACTAAATTAGCTTGTTCCAAACGAGACCTCAGAATAGGTAAATAAATATTGTTTTAAATGGTAATATCTATCTAATAATTAAAATATTTATAGGTGTTCATATAATCTACTTATAAAACAAAATCTAGTCACACATGAAAAAACATTGTGAAGAATAAAAATTGTAAATTTTATTTTTTAAAATATAAATAATAAAACCTTCTTTTTGTTCTTTTTCTTTTTTATTTAAAAATTTTATCATATAAAATTATTTAAAAAAATTATAAAAAAAAAAATCTTAAGATTTGACCATTGTAACAAAATAAACTTTGAGTTTAAAATTTTTCAATTTAAAATCTAATTTTTTTTTTTATATATTTTTAATCCAAATTGCCTGCTTATTTTAAGTAAAACTGTATTTTAGTCATTAAATTTGACAAAAAATGGTGACTAAAATATCATAATAGTGTTAGTAACAAGATAGATAAAATGATTTAAATTAAAACTAAATAAAAATATTAAAATTTAAATTGATAAAATAAAAATTTTATTTTATTATAAGAGTCAAATATAAATTTTTTCCCCTAACTTCTCAAAAAATTTAAAGATGAATTGATTATTAATAATTCATTAATGATTAAAGCTATATACATAAGGCAAAGTGTAGAAGATAATTATTTGAATTAGAGAAAAATGTCAAGGCGTTGTGATCAAGTGACATATAGCTGCATCTTAAGGTACGGTAAGTGAAATGTCTGAAATTCAAACTGTTAGATCAGTAATAATCTCTTTAAATTATAACATAATTTTATTAACATAGAAAAATAAAAAATTAGAGAAAAATAGAAGACCCAACATAACACGTTGGAGTGATTCACATCACATTGACTCTCTTTTTTAGAATTCATAATTCTTTTTAAATCTTAATTATTAATGGTGTAAATTTCACACATATATAAACAGATCCCACACATACATTAATAATTAAGATTTAAAAAAATTATAAAGGTTCTCACAAAAAGAGGTCCAAACATTTTTTAGGACCACGTATGGTTTCCCAACATAACACGTTGGAATGATTCACATCACATTATCATTGACTCTTACGATAAGATGACGTCACGCACTTGTGTATGGCATGCATCACTAAGACCACGTATGGTGTCATCATTAATACTGAAATGCTATGGTGGTCAGGGATGGAACTAGGAGAAGACTATGGAGGGCCATGGCCCCCCTGTTTCTATGAAAAATACTGTTTGTCATAATACTTTAAAAATATATATATCATTTTATACATAAAATAGCCCCCTAGTATAAGAAAATTCATATCTTATTATTCTCCCATCTTGCATTCTTTTTCTATTTTGCACTAAAAAAAATTTCTTCATCGTATAAGAAATTGCTTCGATGGTATTTAATTTTTTTTCTATGTATATATAATTTATATATCATATTGTATATACATGTGTGTTTTATGTATTTGGTAATTTTTTTTTTTTTCCGACCCCTCTGATAATAAAATCCTAGTTTCGTCCTGATGGTGGTGGTGGGTGGTATGACAAATGACTTTTCAAAAAATAGTTTTTCTAAGAAAAAATATCATAACCAGCAGCAAAAGTAAATTGTCAATTCAAATAAGGTATTTTATATTTTATTCTCAACATGTTTCATTACAATATGAAAAACAAAAAGTTTGAAAGGTTATAAATATCATATTGCTATTGAATGAACTTTAAAAATAATTATAAAAAATTGTAGTGGTAATAATCCTTATTTGTAGTCTAATTTTTTAATGATGACATACACTTTTTTTTTAATGATGACATATATTCAAGGAATAAATGAAAATTTAAAAAAAATATCATAGTATAATGCATTAAATGCGTATCTTATTTTGAAACTTTGATTGTTATAATATTTTTAAGAGTACTTTATGAATAAATGTTCTGATTCAGTTAAAAATAGGTCTTAGGAAATTTCAAATAAGTTTGTAGTTAGAAAAGTTACATAAAATTCTACAATGAAATTGTAAAAAAATAAGATGTGGTTTAGATTGTTGTTGTTGTTTTTTTTTTTAAATTTTTAAATCAAGTCATTTTCAGTTTAACTATTATTGCCTCTTATACAAATTAGTTGAACGAAATGATCATCATCTGTGATTTTACATAAAAATAAGGGTAATTTTGAGAAAATGATGATATGCATTGTAGGGACAATATGGACATTTTCATTTTTAGGACTTTGCAAGAAGTCGTTTAGAAAGCTACTTGGACAGCTTCTTCTGAATGGCTTTTTGGAGAACGAGACTTTTTTGCTAAAGCCCATTTACAGACGCTCACCCGACAAGCATTAATTTTCTAAAAGGACTTCTAAATCCTAGAAACCCTTTTGCGCCAAACACCTTTTAAACATATCATCAAAAGTATAATCTAATCAACAAAATTTTAATAATTTTTTTTCAAAAAATAAAAACCCTTGCAAAGTGTATTGATGTTTCGACGATGATGAAATGATTATCAAAGGTACAGCTGGCAATGTCGATGATAAATAAAATCATATTTAAGTGTGGATTCGGCTCACAATAAGTAAAAAGATGTAAGAAACTAAGAAAAACGACTTCTATCACAAAATTTCACAATAAGTTTGACTTTTTCTTCTCTCTCTATCTCTTAGGGATTTTTTTTTTTGGCATGTGGTTTGGGTATTTTAATTGTCAATGAGTGTGAAAGTATACAATTTTTTGTTAATGATTTTTGTATTTTCAAAATAAAAAAGTGTAGATGTTCGTACATTTTATTAGATGATTTGCAATTTTTTAGTGTAAAAAAGTGTGAATGTTTACATTTTTTTTATTGAACGATTTAAAATGTAACGTTGTAGTGTGTTAATAGTTTATTGATTGAAAGTGTGAAATTTTACACTTATAACTTCTAGACATGATTTTAAGTGTGAATATTCACATTTATAGATTTCACATTTTTAAAAAGTTTACACTATTTTATTCATTGAAATTGTGTATATTCACACTTATTAAAATTTCACACTTACAACAATTCACATGGTTACTCTATCATCATTTATGAATTTCTCTTAAAATATAATTTTTGATGCAGATTGGGTAATTTTCTTCTAAAATATATTTAATTGCTAGTTTGAGGTTATTATTAATAATTGAGATTTTTGATAATTTGCATAGCTATGAGACTTTTGGATTTATAGAATAGCTTGGGACTTAATATAGTACAAGTTCTCTATACAAGACTATATATTAAAATTCTTTATAAAAAAAAGTAATGGAGCGTGTATCATTCTCCAACAACTATACGTTCTAAACAAACTAATATAATGTTGTGTTTGGTTAGAGGATTTGGAGAGGAATTTGGAAAGGGAAAGGGAAAAAATATGTGAAACTATGTGAAATTTAGGCATATTTTATTCTCATTTCACCTACCTTTTCTATTTCCCTTTCCAAATCCCTCAACCAAACACAGCATAAGTGTATATCTTGAAAATATAAAGGAAAATTAGAGATAAGTAGTATTTAGGGGAAAATATTACAAAATAATTGAGAATATTTTTATAAATTCCATAGGAATGAAATTTTGACAAAAAATTATTTTAAATTACAAACTTATGAAAATCTTTATTTTCATTCTATTCTCTCTCTCTCTCTCTATTCAGAGATGAGGCCACAATAAGATCAGGGGGTCACATGCTTCCTTAGATTTTTTTATACTTCTACTAATACCCTAACATATATAAATTATATCTTATATATCTTTTATAAAATTGTAATACCTCCCTCCTTAAAATTGTAATGTCCCTTTATTAAGGATTTTAGTTCTAATTACAAAGATTCTACTAAAATAAGTCTTTTTACCATATGCTCCCTAAAAAGGTATACCATATACAAGTTATAATATTTTATGGTGTTAATCCCAGAAAGTATTATAATTAAATTATTTCCGATTATAATTAAAAGGACCATAATAAATAATAACCAAACACCATATCTTCGGTCATTACCTAAAATAATTTCAATAGGTCATAACTAACATTACAATGAGTTATGACTAAGGATCATAACCAAAATAACAGTCACAAGAAATCATAACTAAATTTAATCAATACCACAATGAGTCATAATTAATACCATAATGTGTTACAATCAAATACTACAAAGATCATAATTGTGACATATGATACACATTTTTTTTCCGATATGTTTTATAGAATTTTTCTATTAAAATATATCAATTCTATCTCGATTTATTTTATTTTATAATTTTCCAATCTACTTATAATATTTACTCTCCAATATTTTTATAAAATTCAACCTTAAATCCCTTAATTTGAAATTCATATTTATTCAAATGGACTTATAATATTTAAGTTTTGTAATCTTTCATTATTGTTCATTAAGAAAAAAAATTAATATTGTCATTAATTTATGTTCTCCTATATTAAATTCTTGACTCCGATACTGTTCCTATTGCCTGCCACCCTTCTCGTCTCATCCCTACCACTTAGGGACGGAATTAGGAGAAAATTATAGAGGGCCATGGCCCGCTGTTTCTGTAAAAAATATTGTTTGTCATAGTATTTTAATTTTATATATAAAATGGCCTTCAAGTATAAAAAATGGTAAATTACACAAATAGTCCTTATAGTTTGGAACTCGTGTCACTTTGGTCCATGACTTTTCAATTTTGACACATTTGATCCTGAATTTTGAATCTTATTCTAAATAAATAAAATTGAAGATACCATTGTTTAATTTTAAGGGCAAAATCGTCAATTTAATAAAATATAAACTAATTTGACAAAAATAAATGTCAAAAAAATATTTTTAATTTTTTAAAAATTATTTTTATCCACCAATGATAAAATTATGTAAAATTGATAAAAATTACATGATTAATTTTTTAAAATTAATTTTACATGATCATCATCAAACACATAATAAAAAATAATTTGGTAAAAAAATAAATAAATGTTTAAAAGATTTATCAATTTTACATAATTTTATTTTTAGTGGGTAGAAACAATTTTTAAAAATTCAAAAATATTTGTTTGACATTTATTTTTGTCAAATTAGTTTATATTTTATCAAATTGATGATTTTATCCTTAAAAAATATAATGATATCTTCAATTGTCCTTATTTGGAACAAGATTCAAAATTTAAGATCAAATGTCTCACAATTAAAAAGTCAGGGACTAAAGTGACACAAGCCCCAAACTATAGAAACTATTAGTGTAATTCAACCTATAAAAAATATATATTTCATTCTTCTCACATCTTGCATTTTCTTTATATTTTTCACCAAAAAAAACTTTTTCATCCCATCAGAAGTTTCTTCTATGGTATATGTACGGGAAAGAAATACACCTTCTCGTATAATCCTGTTGACCAAGTCTGCGTTCCTCCGTACGACGTCGTTCAACTACCTGAAAATACACACGTGAGCTAGCCGGCGGGTGTGTGCCAGAAACCTCTCCGATGCCTAAGTCAGTAAAGCTTGACAAATAGACAAAAGCTCTGTGTATTCAAAAAACAAAGTTGTGTTACCTCTCCAAAGGTGATATTGATGAGCTTTTATAGGTTCCGTGTGGCACAATCCTAGTAGGACTCTTATTCTCCATGTAGAGTCCTCCTAGGATTCATACTCCTGAAAGATTATGCTTCTTTCAACACCCCCCTCACTGCTTGAACCAAGTGAGATGGTTTTACCATGGCCGGATTCCAATATGACCGAAGTAACCGTTAGTTCGGCCCTTACTTTCCTTTCTCTTACCTCGGCTTTCCCATGCTAAGACCGAGCTAACCATAAGAGAGTTGAGCCGAACTATCTTCAGAACCAAGTCCTCTTAAAGACTTAGCACACCTCGGTTCTCATACGCCACGACCGAACTAACTGCTGAAGACCGAACTACCCACAATACATCTCTCAACCGAAGTAAGAAAAAGGCCTTATGCGACCGTGCTAACCATCACGGTTGTGTGACCGGTCCAACTCCAAGGCTATTTCTTCAGACCGGAGTACCCCAGATGGCCTTTTTACTCAGCCCTTCGCAGTGCGGCCCAAACTGGCCCAATTTATCTAGGCTCGGCCCAATTTACCCAGCTCGGCCCAATTTTCACATAAATTACCCTCTCAATTGCCCCTTAATTCCATCTGCAAAGCATGATAGGGATTACCCGTCTATCAGCCGAGCTAGAGTTTTAACCTCTCCAGCCGTGCTAAAAACACCCATTAGCCTTTTCAGCCGAGCTATACACGTCCGGTCAAAACGTCTCTTCACTTGCAGCAACTGAAAACGCTTCCCTTTCCAGTGATACGTGGCATGCTACCATTGGCTGAAGGCAGCTGTCAATGCCGTCCTCGTACTCCACACTTTTTGAACAGTTCTCGCTTTTTTTTTTTACCTTTTACACAAAACGGATCGTTTCACTTTGAATCACTTTATACTATTCATTTTCTCTCTGTGCTCTGCTATTCCAACCACTGAGCTTCCTGATTTCGTTTTCTTCATTGTTACTGTTGCTGTTGCTCCCATCTCCACCTTCCTTTTCATCTGGTAAGTTTTATGACTCTGTACTTGTTTTTCTGCTTTCATTTAATCCATTGTAGTTTGTTTGGTGTTCTTGCAAAACACTTTTCATGTTTAGCTTTGTTTCTGGAAAGAACATCGTAAGAACCTCTTGAATATCAAGTAATAGCTAGTAGAACACTCATTTGATCCATAAAACACATCCAACCGAACTAGGAAACTGTTTTTGCTTATATAAAGATTTAGGTAGATTGGAACCGAACTAGAACTTGTACATATCACAGTAGCTTCAATAGGTCACCATCTGATTCACACTAGCCGAAATAAAAACGCACCGCACTAGAAATCTAGGCCCTCAACAGGGCTAACCTTTTGGGGCTAAGCCAGCTTTCTTAGTTTCTAAACCGGACTCAGAAAGCTGCCCCTTGAAGCCCAACCGGAGTAACAAACCCATAGGTGGAACCGAGATAACCAATCATACTGCCGAGCCGAGATAACAAGCAACTTGTTAAAACCGAGGTAGATCCTGTTAGCACCCTATGTAGCCGAAATTAGGCTTCATTTTCTTGCTTTGTTTTTGTAGCACGGTCAATGATCTGTGCTTAACCCCTTTGTCCTTCCACTTTGCAGACTTTAGGTTGCCCAGGCCATTCTCTTTGAAGGCTCGACTGAGCTTCTGAGCACAACTTCTTCAACCGAAGTAACTTATTCTTAATTTATACAATAGATGGGGAAGTATAGGTTTTTAGTAGAAACCCCAGGAAGCTTAGCCGAATTCCGCAAGGATTTCAACATTCCAGCCGATGTAAACCTTACCTTAGCCGAACAAGACGTTGACCCATGGGACAACGAAGGCTTTGTCCCCTTTACCATTCAATCAATAATAGAAACCGGACTTAGATTCCCAGTCCAACCTTTAATATGCGAATTCCTTAGACAGACCAGACTATGCCCAACCCAGCTATCAACCAACACATACCGTATAATAATGGGCATAGATGCGCTAAACCGCCAAGTCGGCCTCAACCTCGGTTTAGCCGAAATATTCCATCAATACTCCTTGGGATCCAAAGATGAAGGCTGGTGTTATTATTTAAGAATACGCCGTGGCCGAGAGAAAATAATAAAACACACACCGGACAAAGACCTAAATGATGATGACTTCTTCTAGGTGTCTGGCAATTTTGAGGACCATCAAGCCTGGATTCCTGGCCGAAGAATAAATTGGAAAAAAGGAGAACCCGGTATACATACTTCGGTTGTATTTCACACTTTTCTCTATTTCGGCTTTCTCCTCTGAACCAAACTAACTGTTGTCTTCTTTTGCAGATAAAGCCCATCTCTTATCGAATTACGGTTATCCGAACCTCGGTATTCTGCGCGCCGCACTACGGGTTAAGGAAAGAAGTTGGGCTAAATTGTTGAACTTCGAACCGATATATCGATACAGCGGTCGCCGAAAAGCTAGAGTGACCGACTTCCTCCTCGAAGACGCCCCAGAACCGGACCCGACCTTGCCCCAGATCAACCTTGTGCCCCTCACAGCCGAACAAGAAATGGCTAAAAGAAACAGACTGAAGGCCATGCTAACTGCAACGACCCCAGCCGAAGTACCACAAGCCGGCCAGACCACTGAGGCCATGGTGGCCCTTCCATCCCAACAGCCATCTTCCTCTCGCCGAAACAAGCGTGCCCGGACTAGCCAAACCGAGCCACGACTTGTTGATGAGGATGAGACCGTTCTGCCACCCAGCCCTCCTCCAAGCCTCAGCAAAGCCTCCAACCGGAGCAGTCCGACCGAACTGCCTCCTCCTCCAAATGGGCTCCTTCCCTCGCCTTCAACGACCGAGATATCACTGCTTCTGATTCGGTGGTCTCAGAGAAGGACCACTTGATGGCTTTCACCCTGGCCAAAAGTGTGTGCCTTCCCAAGGACATGGAGCACCATTACAAGCAGCTCAACACCGAGCTGAAGTCAATCCGGTCTTCCACTAAGTCCATGATCCTGGTAAATAGCTTTTACCTTCTATGTAATTTTTTCCCACTTTCAGTCCGGCTAAAGTTACTTCTCCTTTGCAGGCCATCCAGAAAAACCAAGTTACACACAGAAGGGTCATGGAGCTTAGGAGGAATACAAGAGAGGCCATGGCTGAGGCTGAATCAAAAACGGCCGAACTAGAGGAGGCAAAAAAGCAGCTGGCCGAGCTTCGCGCGGAGAACGATCGACTAACCGAAGTAGTTAACTCGGCCGAGGTTGAGAAGCAAAAGATCGCCATTGAGACAAAGGACAAGTACCTGCGTCACTTGGCAAAGATTGAGAAGACAAAAGACACCGAAATAAACGAACTGAAGGCCGGAATGAAGAAAGCCGAAAAAAGAGGCTTTAAGAAGGCTGAAGACGCCTACACCCTTCAGTGCAATGCAGCAAAGGACTTATTCTTCAAATGTGGCTGGAGGAGTGCGGTGGAGCGGCTCGGTTGTACGCCTGACACCGATGTTTACAATGCCCCACCGTATTCTATTCCGGCCTCGCTTTCGCAATATGCTGCCGATCTCCAAAGGCAATTTCTTGAGGGGTCCGGTGATGATGAAGATGATGATGATGATGATGAAGAGGATGAGAAGCCAACTCTCACCCCGGTCGTCAATGAACAACAGCAAAATAATCAAACAGTTCGGTTGGAGCCAGTCATTGAAGACCTAACGGACGAGTTGCAACCAACTGAGACCGAGGTTCAAGCTGAGACCGAGGTTCAGGTTGAGACCGAGCTCCCAGCTCAAACCGTGCTCCCAATCGACACCGGACTCCGAACAGATGCTGATGTTGAATTTGATACCGAAATAGATGAACTCTTCCGTTGATTGTCTTTTTTCTTTCCTTCTTTTGAACTTGTAACCGGGCTGCGGCCCCTCAATTGTACTTGCTTTTGACTTCAATGAAAAAAATCTTCTTTAACTCTTATTCCAGTTTTGTGTATGTATGTTTGCACTTGTAATGATTTTTCTATGTACTCATTTGCTCAACTGTGATCTCAGTTTTAGCTATCTAACTTACTAGCCAACTGCTCTTCAGCCGATATGGATACTTCGGCTGAAGAGTATCCAGTGTTGGTTTAATCCAGCCAACCACTCTTCAGCCATACACTTACTTCGGCTGAATAGTACAAAGAGTTGGTTTAATCCAGCCAACCACTCTTTAGCCATACACTTACTTCGGCTGAATAGTACAAAGAGTTGGTTTAATCCAGCCAACCACTCTTCAGCCATATACTTACTTCGGCTGAAGAGTACCAAGAGTTGGTTTAATCCAGCCAACCACTCTTCAGCCATACACTTACTTCGGCTGAAGAGTACAAATAGTTGGTTTAATTCGGCCAACCACTCTTCAGCCATACACTTACTTCGACTGAAGAGTACAAAGTGTTGGTTTAATCCAGCCAACCTCTAAGTCAGTTTTCCAACCAACTTAGAATACATTGGTTTGGTTATTTCGACCAAACGTCCTGCAGCCTGGATCCTTATCCTGGGCTTAGGAGGGGTGTTGGTTTAATCCAGCCAACCTCTAAGTTGGTTTTTCCAGCCAATTTAGAATAAAGTGTTTTGGTTATTCCGACCAAACGTCCTGCAGCCTGGATCCTGATCCTGGGCTTAGGAAGGGTCATAGTTGGTTATTCCGGCCAACTATGTTTACAATGCTACTATCTTACTAAAGCTTCTGTCTACTGAAAACAATTATACTGAAAAGGAATCGACTTGTTTTATTGAGAAAGTAAAAAATTACACATGCTTAAAAGGAAAAAAGCTAAAAATAATATAACTTGAGATTGGCAGTGTTCCATGGCCTGGGAATTGCTTTGCCGTCCTCATCTTCCAAGTGGTATGCCACTTTGCCTGCTAATCCGACCACTTTGTAGGGTCCTTCCCAATTAGGCCCCAGCTTGCCATCCCCTGGAACCAAGGTGTTTCCCATCACTTTGCGCAGCACCCAATCTCCGATCTTGAATTGCCTTGGATGCACTGTTTTGTTATACTTTCTGGACAACTCTTGTTGGTAGGAGGCGATGTGAACCAATGCTCTGTCTCTTCTTTCTTCCGCGAGGTCAAGCTGCAATGCTATGGCTTCGCCATTTAAGTCTGGGTCAAAGTTTTCGCTTCGAATTGTGGGGAGGCCAACTTCTAATGGGATGACTGCTTCCATGCCATAGGCTAAGGAGAATGGCGTTTCTCCTGTTGATCGGCGAGGTGTGGTGCGGTAGGCCCATAAAACATGAGGGAGCTCTTCTGCCCACTTGCCTTTGGCTCTCTCTAACCTTTTCTTCAATCCATCCAAGACTACCTTGTTTGACGCCTTTACCTGACCATTTGCTTGGGGATATGCCAGTGTAGAATTGTAGAACTCTATCTTGTACTCTTCACAAAAGCCTCTAAAAATCCTACCATCGAATTGAGTGTCGTTGTCTGATATCAGTGCCTTTGGTATGCCAAATCGAGTTATGATATTCTGCCAGACAAACTTTTTCACATCTTTTTCCTTGATTGACGCCAAGGCTTCAGCTTCCACCCATTTTGTGAAGTAGTCGGTTGCCGCAAGGAAGAACTTCCTGTTGCCGGGTGCTGTTGGAAGTGGTCCTACTATGTCCAATCCCCACATTGCGAAGGGCCATGGGCTAGTTAGAGGTAGGAGTTCTCTGGTAGGTTGGTGTATTTGGTGTGCGAACTTTTGACACTTTTCGCACTTTTTAACATACTTCTCTGAATCCGCTTGCATGTATGGCCACCAATATCCTTGTGAAATTGCTCTGTATGCTAGTGATCTTCCTCCTTGATGGCTGCCGCATACACCCTCATGTATTTCAAATAGGAATGCTTCCACTTTGCTGGGGTGAACACACTTCAAGTAAGGTCCTGAAAATGACTTTTTGTATAATGCCAAGGATGGAGAGAGCCAAAATCGCTGCGACTTTGCTCTTATTCTGTTGGCTTCTTTCTTCTCTTCTGGTAGGGTGCCGTCTTTCAGGAACAGTATGATGGGATCCATCCAAGAAGGGCCTAACTCTGCACAACATACCTCTTCTGTTTCTGGGTCTTCAATGTTTGGTCTAGGCAGGTAGTCGATTAGTAGTGGGTGAGGAATGGAGGTGTCTGCCATTGAGGCGAAGCCTGCTAGTTCGTCTGCTCTGCTATTTTCCTCTCTGCCGATCTGTTCTATCCTCACCACTTCAAACTTCTTTATCTCTGTTCTGACCAATTCTTGGTACTTGGCCATTCTATCATCTTTTACCTCGTAGTCGCCAGATATCTGGTTTACCACCAACTTTGAGTCGCTATAAACCATTAGCTCGGTGGCCTTCATGTAGAATGCTGAATTGAGACCTGCAAGAAGCGCTTCATACTCCGCTTCGTTGTTTGATGCTGGGAAGCCAAGGTTGATCGCCTGCTCCACTACTAGGCCGTCTAGAGAGATGAGGACTATGCCAAGTCCTGCTCCATGCCGGTTGGATGCTCCATCCACGAAGAGCTTCCACATCTCTCCAACGAACAATTTCCAGCAGGTGGAGGGATCAGATGATGCCTTGGGATCTTCCTTGCTGCAGGTGTCTTCTTCAGAGTCCATGCTCGTTGTCTGCCCCTTGCTTTCTGTTTGCACCAAGTCTTTATTTGTTAGCGAGTCCTGACTTAGTGTAGCATGGTTTACTTCTTCCTTCCTTTCCTTACTCTGGTCTGCCTTGGGGCCTGACTGAATAACCATTACTAGGGTTGCGTTATTCCGACGTCAACTTCCATCCCTAGTTCGGTTGTTTCAGTAGGTCGACTGGGCAGATGTGATGACTTCCTGGTGTGAATTCTGCGACAAAATCTGCCAATGCTGTGCTTTTATTGCGGTCCTAGGTTGGACTTGATGTCGTATTGTCCCAACTCTACTGCCCACTTCAGAATTCGCCCAGAGAAGTTGCTCTTTCAAATAAAGCCTTTAATGGGAAGGCTGTGAGAACAACTATGGTGTGGGCGTGAAAGTAGTGCGACAACTTTCTTGAGGCCATCATCAAGCCAATGCCAGTTTCTCCAGTGGCAAGTACCTTGTTTCGGCTCCCAGCAATGTCTTGCTGACATAATAGATGGGCAGATGTTGGATTCCTTCTGCACGAACCAACACTGCGCTATTGCGTGCTGTGAGACTGCCAGGTACAAGAATAGTTCTTCTCCAGGAATTGGGGTTACAAGTAATGGTGGAGAAGACATGTATTCCTTCAGGCTTTCCAGAGCTTGGTCGCATCGTCGTCCCATTCAAACTTGGCTTTCAGAGCGTGGAAGAACGGTCGTAGTCTGTCTGACGACCGGCTTATGAATCGATTGAGTGCAGCGGCCATGCCGGTGAGATGCTGCACTTTCTTTGACTGAGTTTGGTCTCTCCAGATCTTGAATAGCCTTGATCTGAGAAGGGTCTGCTTCTATACCTCGGTTGGTCACCAAGAAGCCTAGGAATTTGCCAGATTCTACTCCGAACGCACACTTCGACGCGTTGAGGGCAACTTATGCTTCTTCAGGATCTCAAACATCTCGCCTAGGTCTTTGAGATGGTCATTCTCATCTTTGCTCTTGACCACCATATCGTCGATGTACGCCTCCATTGTCTTGCCTAACAATGGTTCGAACATCTTTGTGACCATCCGTTGGAATGTTGCCCCTGCGTTCTTTAGGCCAAAGGGCATGACCTTGTAGCAGTATAGTCCTCTTGGCGTGGTGAAGGATGTGACCTCCTGGTCTGGTTCGTGCATGGCAATTTGGTGGTAGCATCTGTATGCGTCCAGAAAACTAAGTCGGTTGTGCCCTGCCGTTAAGTCTACCAGTTGATCTATCCTTGGTAGAGGAAAGCTATCTTTTGGGCACGCCTTGTTGACCGTTTTGTAGTCGACGCAAACACGCCACTTGCCATTCTTCTTTGGCACTACGACGGTGTTGGAGATCCATCTTGGGTAGTGCACCTCTCTGATTGCCCCTGCCTCCAGTAGGTTTCCTACTTCTTCTGCCACTATTTCGGCGTGGTGGAGTGCCGATCTGCGGGTGCGCTGAATGATTGGTCTGGCAGAAGGGTGGACATTGAGTTGGTGACAGATGAAGTTAGGATCAATGCCTGGCATGTCGTATGGGGTCCAGGCGAACACTTTGATGTTGGAGGTCAAAAATTCCAAGACCTCCAATCTCTCAGTGCTGGACAACGACGAACCAAGCAAAAAAACTTATCCGGGTTCTTTTCATCTATTCTGACCTCCACCAAGTCCTTCACTGCTTTCTGACTAGCCGCCTTGCCAACATCTGCGAATAGTTCATTACTCTCAAGTTCTTCCACCGAATGAACGTATCCTTTGGCAGCGCGGCTGCCGTTTACTGTGACAAAGCACTGCTTCGACATGATCTGATCTCCATAAACCTCCTCAATTACTCCGGCGTCGTTTGGGAACCGCATCACTTGGTGGTAGGAGGACGCCACCGAGCGCATGGCATGCAGCCATGTCCTGCCCAAGATAATGTTATAAGTGGAGGGGACCTTCAACACCCAGAACTCCACTTGTTTTGTCACACTCCCTGCTCTGACTGGGAGGATTATTTTGCCGACGGGCCATTCTGGCATGGAGTTGAATCCAATTAAGGGAGATACGGCAGGCGCCAAGTCTTTATCTTGCAACTTTAGTTGTTTGAAGTTTCATAGTACATGATTTCACATGAACTACCCTGATCAATCAGAATCCGCTTGACGTCAAAATCTTTGACTCGGAGAGTGACGACCAGGGCATCATTGTGAGGGCAATATATCCTTGCCAAGTCTTTATCCGAAAAAGACATGACATTGGTGGCCTCTGTCTTCCCCTTCTTGATGGCTGGTTGGGCACTTAGCACCTCTCTTAAGTGCTCAGCCTTCTTGATTGATCCTCTGAGCTCACATACACGCTCAGGTTCAAAGACTCCATGTATCACATTGATAACGCCTTGAGGTGGGGCGTCGATCGGCATTCCATTGGGCATATTCTGGTCCTGGGGGGCTGGTTGCGCCCCTCCTTTGATGTATTTATCCAGGTGGCCCGCCGCCACCAACTCCTCCAAGTGTTGTCTCAAGGGCGTGCAATTCTCAATTCGGTGCCCCTTTTCTTTGTGGAAGGTGCACCGTGATCTGTCGTCGTAGTCCTTCTGAGCTTCGCCTAACTTAGCTGGCCACTTGACGAAAGGCTCGTCTCGAATCTCGCTAAGTATACGGTAGATCGGTTTCTTGAAGACCGTGGTGATGGCAGTGCGGACTCTCAACCATCTTTTGTCTTGGTCTTCTCCGTTGTCTCTTTTGCCACGTCCGTTTCTGTTCGGACGGTCTACCGCGTTGACCTTTGCTGAGGACTTCTTTTCTGGTACTGCGATCGCGCCAGATTTTGCTTTGGCACGTGCGCCATCCTCTTCCACCCTGATGTGCTGATGCACTCTCTCCATCAGGGCTTCCATGGTGAGGGGCGGT
This sequence comes from Camellia japonica, assembly GCA_030407325.1. Classification (NCBI taxonomy): domain Eukaryota; kingdom Viridiplantae; phylum Streptophyta; class Magnoliopsida; order Ericales; family Theaceae; genus Camellia; species Camellia japonica. Next base: position 139,751,005 of record JAPPVO010000013.1, read on the forward strand.
GTCATGGTGATAGAGTCCCTCAGTCTGTTCCCGACTGGGAGGCCTCTTTTGTACTGCGCAATGGCGAGATTGGTTGGGCAGTCCCCAATCTGGTTGAATGTCTCCCAATAACGACTGTTGTATGATCTTAGGGTCTCCTTATCGCCCATGTCGATAGAGAGTAGCTGGTCGATCTCCACCGGAGTTTTAGTGTTTGTTCGGAACCTTGTCACGAACGCCTCCGCCAATTGCGCCCAGGAGGCTATGCTGCCTTCTGGTAGTTTCTCAAACCAAGTCAGGCCTAGGTCGCCAAGGCTTGAAGGGAATAGGATGCACATTAAGGCCTCATTCCGCCGGTATACAGCCATGACCTGGCGAAAGTGTGAGTAGGGGTCCGTCTTCCCCTCATATGTTGTGAATTTGGGCTGTAGGAAGCCTGACGGTAGGGGCGCGTTCTCTATTGTAGGGACGAATGGTGAGGTCTGCAGCCTCGCCAATGCCTTGTCCGTTGGTTCGTAGGCCGGGCGCGGTATTGGCATTCCAACCTCGACGCTTCCATGCGTCCGAGGAGCGAACCGCTGTAAGGCAGAAACTCTGTGTGGGTCGCGCGCCCTGGCGTCCTCCTTCCATCGTGCCTTCTCCTCCAGCACGGTTCGTAGGTCTGACGACCTGAGCAACTCCGTCTGTCTGGATCTCGTTTGGTGCATATGTGAGGGCCAATATGTGCTTCCCTCAGTGTTTGACCTCTCAGATCTCGTCCTCTCAGACCTGGAGTGACGAGTTCTGGAGGACCTGGATTGGGTATCGCCTGTCCTGAGGCTTTTACTCTCTCCTTGCGAGGGTGTAGTATTCCTGCTACGATTTTCCGAGTGGCGAGGGGGCGTCTTGTTTGTGCGCCCCTCTCCTGTCGCCACTCCTTTTCCCTTCACCTGGCGCTTTAGAGATTCCATGTCCACTGCCATCCGACGGATCAGTTCGTTTTGTTCCCTGACCAATCCTCCAAAGTTTGAGGATCAATTCTGCGTCTTTGTCTTTCTGGGCTTTGCGAACGAGAGTGATGGGGGCTGTTATTCCGCCTTCGTCCCCTCGCATCCCTCCTGGAATTTTGCCTTTGTGGTTCCAAGTTTGCCATGGGAGTGACCAAGGGTAGGCCTTCGCGCCTTGCACCCCCTTCTGGAGTTAGTCCGTCAACGGCGGACTGTGGTAATTCTTCGTTGTTCGCCATTGATTTTTGGGAGGAAAAGCTTGATCAAGAGGTTGTTCTTGTCTGTATTTCCACAGACGGCGCCAATTGTACGGGAAAGAAATACACCTTCTCGTATAATCCTGTTGACCAAGTCTGCGTTCCTCCGTACGACGTCGTTCAACTACCTGAAAATACACACGTGAGCTAGCCGGCGGGTGTGTGCCGGAAACCTCTCCGATGCCTAAGTCAGTAAAGCTTGACAAATAGACAAAAGCTCTGTGTATTCAAAAAAAAAAGTTGTGTTACCTCTCCAAAGGTGATATTGATGAGCTTTTATAGGTTCCGTGTGGCACAATCCTAGTAGGACTCTTATTCCTCCATGTAGAGTCCTCCTAGGATTCATACTCCTGAAAGATTATGCTTCTTTCAACACCCCCCTCACTGCTTGAACCAAGTGAGATGGTTTTACCATGGCCGGATTCCAATATGACCGAAGTAACCGTTAGTTCGGCCCTTACTTTCCTTTCTCTTACCTCGGCTTTCCCATGCTAAGACCGAGCTAACCATAAGAGAGTTGAGCCGAACTATCTTCAGAACCAAGCCCTCTTAAAGACTTAGCACACCTCGGTTCTCATACGCCACGACCGAACTAACTGCTGAAGACCGAACTACCCACAATACATCTCTCAACCGAAGTAAGAAAAAGGCCTTATGCGACCGTGCTAACCACCACGGTTGTGTGACCGGTCCAACTCCAAGGCTATCTCTTCAAACCGGAGTACCCCAGATGGCCTTTTTACTCAGCCCTTCGCAGTGCGGCCCAAACTGGCCCAATTTATCTAGGCTCGGCCCAATTTATCCAGCTCGGCCCAATTTTCACATAAATTACCCTCTCAATTGCCCCTTAATTCCATCTGCAAAGCATGATAGGGATTACCCGTCTATCAGCCGAGCTAGAGTTTTAACCTCTCCAGCCGAGCTAGAGTTTTAACCTCTCCAGCCGTGCTAAAAACACCCATTAGCCTTTTCAGCCGAGCTAAAACCCTTTTCAGCCGAGCTATACACGCCCGGTCAAAACGTCTCTTCACTTGCAGCAACTGAAAACGCTTCCCTTTTCCAGTGATACGCGGCATGCTACCATTGGCTGAAGGCAGCTGTCAACGCCGTCCTCGTACTCCACACATTTTGAACAGTTCCCGCTTTTTTTTTACCTTTTACACAAAACGGATCGTTTCACTTTGAATCACTCTATCCTATTCATCTTCTCTCTGTACTCTGCTATTCCAACCACTGAGCTTCCTGATTTCATTTTCTTCATTGTTACTGTTGCTGTTGCTCCCATCTCCACCTTCCTTTTCATCTGGTAAGTTTTATGACTCTGTACTTGTTTTTCTACTTTCGTTTAATCCATTGTAGTTTGTTTGGTGTTCTTGCAAAACACTTTTCATGTTTAGCTTTGTTTCTGGAAAGAACATCGTAAGAACCTCTTGAATATCAAGTAATAATTTTTTTCTATGTATATATACAATTTATATGTCATATTGCACACACACACATATATATATATATATATATATTATATAAAAAAAAAATTATTTTTTTTTATCCCCCGATAATAAAATTTTAGCTCCGTCCTTGCCTCCACTTGACATCTCGTTCCGAAGATCACCCGCCAACTCCTCTCTCCTACCTCGCTCAGTTACCCACCCATAGCTCTCTTTACCTTTGAAAATATATGTACTTTTTTAAAAATGCTATTATCACTTTACCTCTTTATAATTACACGTGGTTTTGAATATAAAGGCAAATTTTGAAATGTATATTTATAAAAAAAATCTGAAACAGTTCAAATTAAGACAAATGAAATGTGAAAAGCATCTTAGGTGGAAGAGAATGAAAGCACTAAAAGATTTTTTGGTATATTATGAGAATTTTATTTTTCTCTATCTGAAAACCTCCTTTGCAAGGCAACTAACTATACACAAATCCAACTCTAAATGGGGGCCTGTCTTGTCCAATGCCAAAGAAAATGAACCCAACTACTAGAAACCTACCCAAAAATAAATAATAATAGGGCAAATTACAAACATTTCTCGAGATTCGGTGAAAATACAAATTTTTTCTTGAAGTTTAAGAAATTACATCCCGCCCCATGAGGTTTATATTTTCATAACAAATTATCCCCTGAGGTTTTTATTTTCATACAGATTCCCCATTAATTTCCCTTAATTTGTTATGAAAATTTGACTCTCAGGAGGTAATTTGTAATTTCTAAAATCTCAAGAAAGAATCTATATTTTCACCAAAATTCGAGGGGAGTGTTTGTAATTTGCCCTAAATAATAATAAAAAAAAGGACTTATTAATGAAATACAATTTTGATGACCAAAAAGAAATGATTGGTGGCAAAGCATTGTGCGTGGCGCACACACCTTTGGTATTGAAAATCAAAGGACCTTTCATAGTATTGAAAATCAAAGGACATTATTCATTATGAAATGACGTGTACCACGTTAATATTGCATGTGTCATGGGCAATACGTAATTAATATTGTGATCTATGGCGTCATCAAATAATGACTTCTTACCATTTCTAGGGTCTACTACTAGGTATATTTTTTTGATTAGGAATGACCACATCGTGAGGGTCGGTTTGGGGTGTCTTAAAAAAGTGTAATTTTTTATTTTTTTACGAAAAAATATATAAAAAAGTAGAGAGGTGATATGATGAAAAAAAGATAAAAAGATAGATTATATAGTAGATCACAAACTAAACCTAAATAGGGATTTACTTTAAAAAAAAAAAAAAAAACAAACAAACAAACAAATCCTTAACCTTTTATGAGGTGTCAAAGTACAGTGATGTTTTAACAATTTAGTAAAAAGTTAATTTTTGATTTTTTTAGTCAAAAAGTTTAACTTTTTAGGTGGTGAGCTAGTTCTAATCTCTGATCGTTGTATGAAGTAGGGCCAGAATTGGGAAAAAATTATAAGGAACCATGATTATTTTGTTTTTGTGAAAATTATTGTTTGTTATAGAACTTTAAAAATATATATCATTTTATATAGAAAATGGTCCTCGAATAAAAAAATATATGTAATTTTTCTTTCATTTTAAATTCTCTTTCTATTTTATTCCAAAAAACTTCTTCATCTTATTAGAAATTATTTTTATGGTATTTAATTTTTTTTTATATATATAATTTATATATTATATTATATATACATGTGTATTTTGTATATATGGTAAAAGAAATTATTTTTTTTTTTGGCCTCACTGATAATAAAATCTCAATTCCGTCCCTGGTATGAACGGAGGGTGGAGATAATTCTATAGTAAGAATAACTAATATCATAAGAATGGAATATGGCGGTGGCTACAGGGAAATGCCGTTTCAAAATTTTGAAAATCCCCTTATATTTTTAAATTATATTAGTTTGCCTCAAAGATTTTTTTTGAAAAAAAAAAAAAAATTAATAGCATTCCCCCTAAAATTTTATTTAAAAAAATATTAATGGTGATGTAAGTTTTAGTGTACATGGTTTTTTATTGCACCTTGATTAAAATATTGCGTGGTCTTTTGGCAACATGGTAAAAAATTACGTTTGCAGCGTGGTTCCAAAAAAGCTACATTGGCTTTTTTAAGCAAAAAGTCATTTGGCAAGGTGAAAAAAAGTTACATATAAAACTACAATTATACCCTTTTTATTATTTAGGATTATACATAGATGAAAATATAAATTTTCTAAATTGGTGGGGTAATTTGGTCATTTTATTGTGATGTGGCATTATAAATAAATATTAACTAAAAAAGTCAAAAGAAATTTTTTACCAACTTTCTAAATCACTTTTTAAAAAAATCAAAACACTTGATAAAAAATTAAAATTAATTTTTTACTATCTTTTCAAAACACGAACTCTGAGAGTTGGTGATTCCGGTTGAATTATTAACCTGAACGATTCTACCTAACAGACAAGAGACTCAAGGGGAAGGGGATAATGGAGCCAAACACCCTAATTTGTATTTTTCGTTCGCTCTACCCTATAATGCTTGCTGTACTTTTTTTTTTTTTTTAACTTTGCTTGCTGTACTTGATAACTACCTTAGTATGTGATGTCGGTTTCTCTGATGGGGTATTTCCCCAGGCAATTGAATTTGAGTTGCAATTTTAAATTGAAGTCTAACCTCATTCCTCATCACCACTCCCTCCCCAACCAACCTTACTTTGTCTATTAGTATTTATAGTTAAATCCAAATCGATTCTTTCAATTCTATTTTTTTATTGTTTGGACTTGGGACGCCTATTATGTTTGTCTAATAATTCTTGATATATACTTTCATATGTTGAGAGTGTGAATTCAAGGAAAAACCACAAATATAAAAGAAGGTGCATTAAACGATTTTTGGCTTATTAGATACCTAGCAATTTTGAATACACACCCAAGCTTACATGGGGTTTGAGTTTGAGACCTTTTGATCAATGCTACAAGAGTGAAATATCACTACAACAAAAAGTAGATTTCGCGATTAAAATTGGAGTTTTCGTCGCTGAAAGTAGTAGAATTGGCGACTAAAATGGAATTAGTCGCCAAAATTGATCACTTTTGCCGACAAAAAGAGTTTAGTCGCCGAATATAAAGGTTTTAGCGACTAAAAGTCAGTTTAGTTGCCGAATATAGGAGTTTCAGCGACTAAAGGTTTTTTAGTAGCCAAAAGTGACAGTTTTTGGCGACTAAAATAATTTAGTAGCCAAAAGTATAGGTTTTGGCGACTAAAAAACAGTTTGGTCGCCGATTCTATGTGTTTTGGCGACTAAAAACAGTTTGGTCGCTGAAAGTGAAGCTTTTTGGCTACTAAAAAAAAATTAGTAGCTAAAAACAGTCAATTGGCGACTAAAATTCAGTTTAGTAGCCAAAAGGGGACGTTTTTTGCACTAAAAAGGTTTAGTCGCCAAAACTGGTTATTTTTAGGCGGGAATGAATTTTTTTAGCGACTAAAAACTAATTAGTAGCCAAAACTATACAATTGGCGACTAAAAATAGATTTAGTCGCCAAAAGTGATCTAAATTTTTTTTAGTAAATAATTTATTTTTACATAAATTATATTGAATAAAAATAATTATTTTTATATATATATTTTGTATTAATACGGTCAAAGTAATATATAAATAATATATGTTGCATTTATATTTATGTGATGTTGCAGTGGCATAGTGGAGAGATAGTGTTGGTAAAGGTTTGGAATGTGGGATGGGTCGGTGGTTCAAATCTTGGGAACAGCAGAGGGTAAATTTTTTTTTCCTGAAATATGCTTTTAGCGACTAAAAACAGTGGTCGCCAAAAGATTGACTATTGGTGACAAAAAGCTTAGTCGGCAAATGTATAAATAAAAAAAAATAATTCACTATTGGCGACTAAAAGATTAGTCGCTAAATGTATAATTTTCAAAAATGTAATTGACTATTGGCGACAAATGCTTTGGTCGCTAAAGACTAAAACTTTGCCGACTAAAACTTTTTTTAGTCGCCAATACCTCCGCCGACCATCTATTCACGACAAAACCGGCGACTAAAATATTTAGTCGGGGAAAGTGAAAAGTCGACTTTTTGTGACTAAAAAATGACTTTTGGTGACTAAAAATTTAGTCGCCAAAGGTATTTTCTCTTGTAGTGTATGGAGGATATCCAAGTCATTGCCTTGTAAAGCCAATGAAGAATAGTTGTTAACAAAAATTCAGTTTAGGCCCAATCGACAGTGATTGATCGACAGGTTTCAACCAATTTTAATAAACATAAAAAGATCAGATTTTGTGGTTGAGTTCTATGATTTAAACAGATTAAGGACTTCCCTAGAGGTAATTAAGTAAATAATGATTTGAATTGAAAATAATATGTAATTATTCAATTAAATTGTCACTTGCTATCGGTTACAAGAACTCTAACAAGGACAAAGAAATGAGAAATACAACAATCGATAAAAGAGAAGTAGGGGTTGCAAAAATTACTGGTCTAATCTACTTCTAAAGTAGCTAATTTAGAACTATTCTTAAATAACTCTTCACGAGTGTGATTGGTGGTTGTTAATTGATTCATTTCTCTTTGTATATCTCTTGGCCTATTTATAGGGTCAGTCACATGAGAGAAAGAGATAATCTAAATCTACGATTTCCTCAATAAGTCCATGATTTCTTCAACATTATCCATATCTCATGTTTGATACGAACCATTTTGTAGATTTGATACTTAATTTGATCTTGGCTCTTTGATCTTAGCAACTAACTTTTAAATTGTTGCAATTGTTAACTTTCTGGCTCTCCATTTAATATGTTATCATGCCATATCTGTCACGACCCAAACTCGCCCCTATGGGTTTAGCACCGTAACTAGCCAGTAATCCGTGATTACCGAAGGCTTGCTTAACAGTAATAATAGTAATACAGAGTACAGGGGCTGGCAAAAGCCAAAACAGTAAATGAAAGATATCCAATGAGCTGTGACAGTCTGTATGCAAAAAGACTTTTCTGTACATATACACATTCAGAACCATAACCGTATATACATACATCATGTACAGGCATTCAGGTTAAGGACCAAATCCCTACTATAACAGTACAATACAAGTCTATACAGTATTACAAAACGATGACAGAAGGGTGAACTGAGACACCCCAAAAAGCCTAAGCTTGAACACACTTGGAACCTCGCAGTGAGGCACGTTGGTTGGCTTGACAAAAAGGGAGTTTAACCCCTAGCTCCGATCCGATGCTTGGACACCTACATATATATATAAACAGTGAGCTAAAACCCAGTGAATAACATATGCGTAAAGAGGTTAAGAATGAATGTCCTTTCAGTATTTAAAACAGTCAATTATAGCAGTATATCAGTCATTTAGTCATAGCGGTCATATGTGGTACATTCCATAGCAAAACAGTACAGTAGGTCTTAACAGACCGAACAGTCAGTTAATGGCCATCATATTAGTAAACAGTAGTGGTCCCAACATGGGAACCGACAAAGATCTCTGTAATAGTAGCAGTAACAGTACAGTAACAGTAAATTGCTATGGATGCTACGAATATAGTTCGCAAATAGGACAAACATTCATTCAGTAAGAAATATCATTTCAGAAAGCAGTACAGTTGGTCATTCAGAAAATATTCATGATTGAATATATCTTTACAACATTGTTACTCATAGAGTTCTGGGCTACAAATAGGTTAGTGAGCGTCCTCGGATGCCAACCCTACACAGTTACAGGATGAACACACACTAAGTTGCACGTTTGGGAAACAATAACTTAGTCCCTATCTTGACTCGGTGTGGTTCTATAGCATTATCCTCATTAAGATGCCTTAAACTAGGCCTAGGAATGCCTAGGATGGAATGAGGATGCAAAGATGCACTTTAAAACATTTTTCAAATTTTTGCTGAAACAGTGGTCCCGCTCGAGCGTGCCTTTCTTTGCTCGAGCGGACATGCAGACAAAAGAGCTACGCTCGAGCGTGACTTTCCTCGCTCGAGCGGATTGCAAAAGTACTGGATGCATGAAATTCACGCTCGACGGGCGCTCGACCCCCTCTCGAGCGTAAAACACAAGTCCTCGCTCGAGCGTGCATTCCTTCGCTCGAGCGGACTGTAAACACATGCAAAGTACTAGATACACGCATTTCATGCTGAAGCATTACTTTTCCCGCTCGAGCGTGGATCCAAAATCTGGAATTTCTAGATTTGTCTCCAAGCATGAAACTCAACATTTAAAGCATCAAATTCGATCCTTTTGGGCCAATTTTCTGGAAAACACTTTAAAACTCATAATATGACATGTTTCAAAGATCAATTTGCAAAATCAAAACCCAAAGGTAGTTCGATTGAACCCATTTCTAAACAAAACTTCAAGAACATGATGTACATGCAACATGCATGAATTTAATCAACTTCAAAGCTTCTAATACAAGAACAAATGAGTCAATCCTTCAAAAAACATGTTGAATTCATGGACTATAATCAAGATATGGACATGCATGTAGCAATTTTCATGAAAATAACCTCAAAATGCTAGAACATGTACATGCATGCATGATTTACTATTCAATTCAACATTTAAACTAATTCTTGACTTTAACACTCTAATCTTCCATGAATCATGCAAGAACTAACTTAAATTCACAAACAAGAAGGTAAATATCTTACCTTAGGTCTTGAATTCAAGATATACAAGTTCAATTTGCCAATTCACTTTCAATTCTCTCAATTCTCCACGTAATTCTCTAGATGAAACCAAACTTCTCCTCTCTCACTCTCTCCTACGGTTTGTTTTTGGTCTCAAAATGGCTGAGGAAAAGTGTGTGAATCAAGTCTCAAAGGTGTCTTAACAAGTGGCCCACTAAATGGCAAATTGGTAAATAAGCCAACTAATGTAATTCACTATTATTTAATCTAATTTAATCATTCTAAATCACATTTCAATTAAACATACTATAAAATAACATAAATTCTAATTAACATGAAACACTAATCAATTTCTGATTCGGCCACCGATAAGACCTTCAATTTGCAGTTCAAAACATAAAGCATGAACAGATCAATTAACAGTCAAACAGATAGAAATGCGTTTAAACTAATACACTCAATCAATCGGTCAGAATTTCAGTCAATTAGTCACTTAACATGCTTAATCATAGATTAGCACTAATCAGTGATGAGGGTTGTCACAACATCCTTAACACATCTGTCATGCCATGTTAGCATGTCTGTCAACAGAAATAATAATAATAAAAACAAATGTAGTCAAGGTTATTATTTGAAAATAGTTTATGATTTCAACCGATAGACTATAATCGAACATGGTCATAATTAATAGGCTACAATCGATAAAAAAATAAAATGTAATGCAAATAATAATAAACCAAGAAGAGGAGAAAAAAGAAATAAAAAAAATCATAAAAGTTTCGCCTCAAAATAATAGGGTTAGTCGTCCGTTTGCTAGAAATTTTACACTTAATTAGGAGGTTAAGAGTTCTCCGCTCTAACTTGCGTGTAACACAAGGTGCCACCTTGTGATATTATTTTCCTTATAACATTTTCCTTGTAATTGTTGCCAAGTTTGATAGCAAATGGGCATTGCAATTAGATTAATCAACTACTTGGTTTTCACATGTTTAGTATGAGAGAAAAAAAAAATGGGAAAAAGTATAATGATAACAAAATAATGAAAACAAAACTGGAAAGAAAAGAGAAGAAAAACTCAACCAATGTGGATTAATCAATTATTAAAATATTGTGTGCAATAATAATGCATAATAACAGATAATTTTTATAAATTCAGACATAAGATTTACACAATTGATAATTTCAATGTCGTGTGCAATACTACCATACACGATTGTAAATAAATTTAATAAATTCAGGTTTCGTTTGAAAAGTTAAATTTTAGTGAAAAAATCATTATATAATTTTTTTTGATATGAGAGTAATAAGATTGGGAGCTAAAATAGTCATAAAATAACAAAATAGACTAAAAAATTAATAAGACAAAATATTATATTCAAATTATAATTATTTTATTTTTTCTTTCACAAAAGTCAAAAAGTCCAATTCAAACGAGATTTTTTGCTCTAAGCTAAAATAATCACAAAAATCAAAAAATGAGTCCACTTTCCAAATAAAGCCATAAATTATTATATAACTTTTTTTAAAAAAATTTACACATTTTTTTTATAAAAAATTAAAATATTAACTAAAATAATCTCAATTTTTTTTTTATATTATAAATTCGATGAAAATATAATAATTATAATTTTAGTTGGGTTGATGATTAATGATGATGACGTCACTCAGATGATGCGAGGTGTTTTAAAATTTCTTTCACATAAGACTTTTCAATTTTAGGTGAATGTTGCGTGCGGGGACCCAACCTGTTGGCATTTTAGCTAGAGAGAAAAGCCACCAAAGTTGACTCATGACTCAGACATGACTCAATCGTACTCCTCCCTCAATTAATCTTTATTTAAATTTTGCTTGGATGTTGAAATTAAGGCCTCGGTAACATTTATTTTTTTAAAAAAATTAAAATTTTCATTTTTCTTCTATTTTTTGATATTTTTTCGTAAAAAATTAAAAAATTATTTTAAACATACTACTTTTTTTAACATCATATTTCAGTAAGAAAGTCAAAAAATTATTAAAAAAATTTGTTCCCAAACAAAACTTAAGTGAAAGGAAAAAAAATTTAAAAAACTCACAACTTATGGAGATAACGAGTATACTTTGGACATGTTTGAAGAGGAGAATTATAATATAGAATTTGAGTTATTAGCCTATGACCTCATAATTGTATTACTAATTATAAATTTTATTAATTAGATTATATATAAGGTGAATATTTAATTTGATGAAATTGATGATTTTTTAATATTGAGAGGAGTTAAGGATGATAATTTCAAGTATGAAAGAAAAAAAATACATAATAAATGATTATCTCACTAATTTAATTAAATAACTAATCTTACACTAATTCATAAAATTATTAATCCTTTCGCTATTAATTCGGTTAATCAAAACAAGACTTTTTTCCTCTAAATTAAAAATATTCAAATACTAAATGGATCTGATTACGTAAAATAGTTAAAAAATAAAAAAATTATTAAAATTAAGATAAATTAAGACAACATTAAATACCTCTTAGCAAATTTAATAAATACACTAAAATCACCTCTCTTTCTCTCTACATTAAACTTTTAGGACAGCTATCTATTACCTGTTTTTTTTCACCATTTAATATCATTAGGTGTTTGACAAAATATTATTTGTCTTCATTAATTTTTTAATAATTATTTTTAAATAAGAAATCAACCATAAATATTTACCTAGACAATAATATAAAATGAAAAAAAAAAATTCAATGATGCACTAAACTGCACGAGGTGTGGAATGAAGAAACGAAAAACAGCGAAAGGTCTTTGGCATGTAAACTAGTACAGAGCAATTTTTAACAAACCGCCGAAAGCTTTATTTATTTGGAGTCATTCTTTTATTTGTGGGTTTGTTGCGTGCTTTTGAATATTTGATGTATTTTTTCATTTTTTATTTCAATGTATAGTTTGATGTACTTCTCTTTATATTATAAGAGTTCTCTTAATGATTGTCCCAAAATATTAAGGGGTTATTTGGGGTGTCTTAAATAAGTGTAATTTTTGATTTTTTTGACTAAAAAGTTGAGGAAAAAAATATGAATATTTGAGTTAACTTTTTGACTTTTTATGAAAAAATTGTATAAAGAAGTGTGCAGAGAAGATGATGTAGTACACCGTACGGAATTGGCAGTCAGCCGGCTTGGTATTACATGGGAAAATATTGCCTCCTTTTCGGGCTTTGATTGGACAGTGTTGTTCAGCCTGTGGGGGCCCACCACGGGTCCCGTTTTTCTAATCGAAACCGTTCAATATATAAAACTCGTCGAGTACTATATGCTTGTAAAAAATCACATTGATTGGATACCGATAGCTATCTGATCGTGTTAGTTTTTTTTGTCAACTGTCAACTATAACACTATCCAATTTTTATACAAAATTGATTTGATCATGTAGTTAGCGATATCCGATAGACGTGATTTTTTATAAGGACATAGTACTAGATGAGTTCTATATCTTGAACGGTTCGGATTATCAAAACGGGATCCATGATGAACACCCAAGGGCCCAATTTTACCATTCAAATTGATTGAATGTACCCATGCAATTTTTTTCCCCTTTCCTTTCACTAAAGCTGGCCTAACGTCACCTACATTGATTGAACAAAAAGTAAATTTGTATTTAATATTTACATATTAATTTTTTTTTATTTTTTTATGAATAGTGATAACTTTTTAACTTTTTTTAATAATTTTTTGGCTTTTTGACTTTTTTCCCACTTGCCAAACTTAGCCTAAGTTAACAAATTTTAAAATTATTGAACATTTTTTTTTAATGATATTTAGGTCTCGTTTGTCAATTATATATTTTAATCAAAAAGTCATTATAAATTGTCAAATCACTCTGTTTACTTTTATGCACTTTTCATAAAAAACTAAAAAGTTACTAAAATAACTTATTCCTAAACCAGATCTACTTTCATAAAGAATGAAGATTATTTCATTTTTACCCTTATACTTTGTCAAGATTTTCAGTGACCCACCAGATTACTCTTATTTTCACGCGTACCCTTACTATCAAATTTGCCCCTGCCGTCAAATTTGAAATGGAAAAAGTTAAAAAAATTACATTTTGGCCCCAAATTTCAAAAGAAAGATGCAGACCCACTCATTCCTACCAGCAACCACCACTTCAAGCCCTTCTATCTCCTTCGTCATAACTCCGTTTCGCTTCATTTTTATGTCATTGGATTCAACTCACGATCTAGTTTTCATATCACATTTCACACGTCTCGTTCTACCTCTTTTTGCATACTATCAGAGCTCCGAAAGTTGATAATAAAAAGAAAAATACTTTTCTTTTCGTTTTCGACTTTTCTTCGAGCCATCTTTCAGACTTCATATCTTTCTTAATTCTTGACGGTTCAACTTCATTCTTTCGCTATTCTCTTTACCTCACTTCCTAATTCGCCCTACACTACCTCACTTTCTCACTTCTTCATGTAATGGGCGGTTTTGGTATGCCGAAAGTTGTCTAAAAACTAATTTTGAAATTTTCAAAACATTCATCTTTTGTTTGTTTCTTCTCCATCTTCCTCGTTCTTCTTCTTCTTCTTTTTCACTTATAACATGATGTAGAACATGGTTCTAGGTGGTAACATAACTGGTGATAGTGGTGGAGGCGGTAATGGAGTTCGGTGGCGGTGAAGTTGGTGGTTCGGGTAGTGATCTTCTTATTCTTTAATTATATACATATATATCATCTTTCCTACTAGAATTTTCTCAGTCCATTTGAATCGAACATCGTGCCCATTCAGACTTGGATTGTAAATGAGATGCAAACCTCAACTGTTTTGCCAAGAACAAAAGAAATTTGTATTGTTAAGAAAAATCTCATAGCAAATAGCTAATTTTGTATTAGAAGAAAGGTTTTGCTGTTATAGCCATTGATGTTGAATTACAAATTAATGAGCACCTATTAATTTCTCTATTTGCTATGACTGCTCTATTATGATATGAATCTAAACATGTCAAATAAGAGTTTTTCTCTCAGTTGAATATCCTCTAGGCTCTCTCTCCGAAATTACACATATTTTCAATACAGCACTATACACATGACAAGCACTCAACCGCCTGCCTTGTCGATTGAACTCACTAATGAAAATGTTAAAGGGAACTGAACTTCCTCGACGCATGAGGACTAATATCGACAATGCCTCCTTCACTTTGCCCACGACACAAAGTGCTCGAATGACATTGTTGAAAGTGATATTCTTCAGGGAATATGCAATCTCAACCATCAACTTCATCAATATCACCACCCGAACCACCAACTTCACCGTCACCGAACTCTATTACTGTCACCATAGGCGTTACCATCACCAACACCTTACAACACCAAACCCACCTTTTTCACAACCAAGTTCCATTACCACCACCATAAGCATTACCATCACTACCACCACTATAAGCATTACCATCACTACCACTACCACCTTACAACATCAAACCCATTGCCATCGCCGAACCGCCACCACCATCATCACCAGTTCCGTTACCACTTAGAACCATGTTCTACATCATGTTATAAGTGAAGAAAAAGAAAAAGAAGAAGAATGAGGAAGACAGAGAAGAAAGAAACAAAAAATGAATGTTTTGAAATTTTTGAAATTAATTTTCGGACAACTTTCAGCATATCAAAACCGTCCATTACACGAAGAAGTGAGAAAGCGAGGTAGTGTAGGGCGAAGTAGGAAGTGAAGTGAAGAGAATGACGAAAGAATGAAGTAGAATTGTTAAGAATCAAGAAAGATATGAAGTCCGCAAGATGGCTCAAAGAAAAGTCGAAAACAAGAAGAAAAGTCTTTTTTTTTTTTTTTCAATTTTCGAAGCTTCAATAGTATGCAAAAAGAGGAAGAACGAGATGTGTGAGATGTGATACGAAAACTAGACCGTGAGTTGAATCCAACGACATAAAAATGAGACAAAACGGAGTTATGATGAAGGAGATAGAAGGGCTTGAAGTGGTGATTGTTGGTAGTGATTTGTTGGTAGAAATGAGTGGGTCTGCATATTTCTTTTGAAATTTGGGGTCAAAATGTAGTTTTTTTTCCTTTTTTCATTTCAAATATGACGACAGGGGCAAAATTGATAGTAACTTAAATAGTATTGGGGTACGCGTAAAAATAAAAGTAGTCTGAAAGGGTCATTGAAAATCGTGATAAAATATAAAGGTAAAAATTAAATAATCTCTAAAGAATGTACAACTGTGTCAAATTTATAGTTGAGTTTTGTTAACGAATACCTTTAAGGGGCAATAACTTAACAATGTGATAGAAAAAAGAAAACTATACAAACATGGAGGGGTTTGAGTTGCACCCTATCTCAAGATGAGTTGCAACCATCGTATTGGTTGCACATTCACTCATAAAATGATTAGTTTTGTTGACTAATACTCTTAAGACACTTCTCAAAAAAAATATATATATAATTTATTTCATAACAATTGATAAAATAAAAAAATAGAAAAAAAAAAAGTCCTTGACGTATAACCTAAGAAATAAAAGCAAGGGAATGAAAGATTAAAAAATATACAAAAAGAAAATAATTATGCAAATTAAAAAATTATAAATAATTATTATATAAAGTGATAAGATTTATTGTGGACCCTTTCTTTTAAAAACATAAGGTCGGTCAATGTGTTATAATCGCGAGTATGATACTTTAACATCACCTGGACAAAGATTGAATATGAAAGGTGGTAATTATGTATGGGTGGAAGGATGAGGATAAAATTATATATTAGTATTGTAATAAAGGAGAAAAACAGAAAAAATAATTATAAATGGGTGGAATCCATCGCCCGAATTGATCAAATTGCCCATCATTTTCTCTTCTCCCTCCACTTTCTTCTTGTTCCCTCTGGCAACTTCAATTGGCAATCATCCCATTGGGTGCCTCCCCAACTACCCCAAATAAAATAAAAGTGTGACTAATTTTTTTTTTAAGATAGTTAAAGTGTGACTAATTTGATATATATATATATATATATATATATAACTTATTAAATATTATTAATATACTTGAGTTAGGGTTAGGTTTAGTGAAGCTAATACCCATTCTATCCCTAAACTTTCATTGAGTTAATCATATTTTACGATAAGTGTGTTGAAAGTGGATAAGGCATGGTAAAATGGACATCATCAACTAGAGGGACTCTTTATTTACCGACATATATGAACAATTGTGAAGTCATCAAATCAGTGTATGCTGACACACAATTCTGTAACTACATATATTAGATGAAAATAAATTTAGGAATTTTTTTTTCAAGATTCATAATATTAAGATTTTATAAAATAAAAAGACATATAATATTTTCATAATAGTTAATGTCTCTCAATATTTTCATAGAGAAAATTCGACTCAGAAATATCTTGCCCGACTCAAAGAAATTTCGGAATTTCTCTGTGATTATACCAACACTACAAGAAAAAGCAGTTTTAGCGACTAAAAATATAAATTTCGTCGCTGAAAGTAGGACAATTGGCGAAAATAGTTTAGTAGCCAAATGTATAGTTATTGGCGACTAAAAATCAGTTTAGTCGCCGATTATATGGGTTTTAGCGACTAAAACAATTTTAGTAGCCAAAAGTAAAGGTTTTTGGAGACTAAAAAAATTTAGTAGCCAAAAGTATAGGTTTTGGCGACTAAAAAATAGTTTGGTCGCTGATTATAGGTGTTTTACCGACAAAAAAAAATTTGTAGCCAAAAGTAGAAGTTTTTGGCTACTAAAAAAAATTTAGTAGCTAAAAGTGGACAATTGGCCACTAAAATTCAGTTTAGTCGGCAAAAGTGGAGGTTTTGGCAACTAAAATTAAGTTTAGTCACCGAAAGTGGTTATTTTTAGGCGGAAATTAATTTTTTTAGCGACTAAATTATTGGTAGTAGCCGAAACTAAGTTTTTTGGCGACTAAAAAAAAATTTAGTCGCCAAAAGTGACTTCCTTTTTTTTTTAATAAATAATTTATTTTTTACATAAATTATATTGAATAAAAATAATTATGTTCATATATATAGTTTTATATTAATACGGGTCAATATACTATATAAATAATATATTTTGCATATATATTCATGTGGTGTTATTGTGGCATAGTGGAGAGAATGTGTTGCTAAAGGTTTAGAATGTGAGAGGTTGGTGGTTCAAAACTTGGGAAGAGCAGACGGTAATTTTTTATTTTTTTTTTCTGAAATAAGCTTTTGGCGACTAAAATGGGTGGTCGCCAAAAGCTTCAGTATTGGCGCCGAAAAAAATAGTCGGCAAATGTATAAATTAAAAAAAAATAATTCACTATTGGCGACTAAAAATTTAGTCGCAAAATGTATAATTTAAAAACTATAAATGAGCTTTGGCGACGAAAATTTTAGTCGCTACAGACTTGGTTTTTGGTGACTAAAAGTTTTTTAGTCGCCAATACCTTTCGTGATAGTTTTCCAACGACCAAACCGGCGACTAAAAAATTTAGTCGGAAAAACTTAAAACCCGACTTTTGGTGACTAAAAATTCACTTTTGGCGACTAAAAATTTAGTCGCCAAATGTATTTTTTCTTGTAGTGTAAAATTTCTTTATGAAATCATCGAAATTTCTTAGTAAAAATTGAAATTTCTCTGAGTTAAGGCCGAAATTTTTTTGAGTTGGGTAAAATTTTTCTGAGTCGAACTTTCTCTGTAAAAATATTGAGGGACCTTAGCTAATAAAAAAAAACATTTCAGACCTCTCCTATGATATAAAATCGGAGAGAAATGTTTAACTAATTTTTTCATAAATTTAAAAAATGAATATTTTTAACGTTAAAATAATAATAATAAATTCCTACCAAATAATGTGATGAAGACAATTTAAAATTAAGAGTCATTTTTATAATCGATTTGTAATTCATCCACATATATAATTGTTAAGTCAACAAATTATATTGAGGTCAATTTGAATTTGCCGTCCGGATATATTTATCACTTATTTTATTCGCCTTGACATTCAAGTCTCTTTTGAATTTCAGATTTTTCAAGACCTAACACACATCCCTCTCAAAGTCGATACACGTGTGAAAATATTTTATGCAATTTTCTACTCATTATTTGTTAGGTGATTAAGCTTTCGTTTGGCATAAATTAAAATAAAAATTTTTAGTTAAAATAATCACAAAAAAATAAAATATACTTTTTAACTCAATAAGATAAAATGTCATATCCAAACCATAATCATTTTGTTTTTTTTCTTATAAAAAATCAAAAAGCCTATCCCAAATGAAGTTTTTTAGCCCCAGACTAAAATAGTCAAAAAGTCAAAAAGCCAACCCACATTCCAAACGAATCCTAAGGTTAAGGTTAGGTATGTAAATTTGGCCCGGTCAGGCCCATGTCAGGCCTCGTGGGTTCCCGTAAAAAATTGGGTCGGGCCGGTCCACGGGCCAAAAAAATTAAGCCCAGACCTAATGTCACGACCCAAACTCGCCTCTTTAGGTTTAGCGTCGTAATCGGTCAGTAATTCTCAGATTACCGAAGGCCTATGAACTGAATAACAAACTATAAGGAGCTAGCGGAAGTAAATATAAAAACATACATAGTTCATAGAGTTATGTAGACATACATGAGACAAAAACATTTAAAACTGATATATATAAACCCACGTATGACGTCATTTACATATCCATTCTTCATCATCATAATACAAAATAAGGCAAAAAAATTGTTTACAAAACAACAAAAGTTCGCAAAACTCGGCCACTAAACTCTTTCCGTAACCTCCTCGGGAGGCATAATGGTTGGCCGACAAAATAGAGACTCCAGGTCATCAACTCTGAGCCTAGCCACGCGTCTGGTCGCCTATATACATAATATAAATAGTGAGCAAAAACTCAATAAATAATAACAGAGTAAAAATTTTAATGAATGATGTCCAATATCATATCATATCAATCAGAGAGATAAGCATGATCGTATCAAAAACAGAGTCGTGTTCATAATTGTATTCAAATCATGTATGATACTTCCATTAGCATTAACATATCACTTTGGTTAAGCATATAATGGAACCTTCGGTATCGGGTAACATTTATCATACGTGAGCCACGGTATTGTTTCCCCCGAGCGAGGCCTATGCCACGGTATTGTTTTTCCCCGGCGAGGGCCTGGGTCACGGTATGCTTTCCCCCGGGCAAGGGCCTCATGACCATAAGGCACAATATTATGTCCCCTAGGCAAGGGCCTCTGCTAAGGATACCACAAATATATGTCAAGAATATGAATCATCATTCATAGAATCACAAAATAGCTTTTTGTATTATTTAGAAACAGTTCATATCATATTATAATGTCCAGAAAGTACTTCATATTAAACATAGCTTTACTAAGTTATTACTCACTGATAGTTGCACGGATAGTTTGATAGCAACCAATGGATCAACAACTCACGGCGCGTGACCTACACAAACATAACAGATACACATACTGAAACACACGCTCGGATCGTATTTAACTTATTTATTTCGTTCTTCGTGTATTTCTAAGTCTTATCCTCATTATTATGTCTTAATCTTGACATAGAAATACCTAGGATGTAATAAGGATGCTAAAATAGACTTGAAAACACTTAGTCAAATATGCTGAAAACAGGGGCCTCGCTTGAGCGCAACTTCCTTCGTTCGAGTTTCGCTCGAGCGGACATTCAAAATGTGAGAGGTCGCTCGAGCAGTCTATAAACTTTGTAAAAGTACTGATTGCTTGGTTTTTCCACTCGACGCACGCTTGACAATCGCTCAACCGTGAGACTAAGGTCTTCACTCGAGCGCAATTCTTACCGCTCGAGCGGTCTGTAAAACATGGAAACTTCTGGGAGCATACAATTTACGCTCGAGCAAACTTTTGGTCACTCAAGCGGATGTACAAAAATAAAGGTGGTCGCTCGAGCATAGAATCTATCGCTCTAGTAGATGAGCAGAATTTTGGAATTTTCAGATTGCACTCCCAAACTCAAAACTCGAAAACACATCAAAACTCATCATCTTGAGCCAAAACTCAAGAAAACATTTGGAAATTTATAGAATACCTTGAATTGAAAATCATTTCACAAAACTCAAGGCCCAAAAGCACGTCAATTGTGTGAAATCAAACTTCAAACTTGATGTTTCATGAACATAATATGTGTGAAGGTTCTTGGCGTCAAAGCTTCAAACCTTGTTCAAATGAGGTGTTAAGCACAACAACATGTTGAATTCTTAAAACAAAAGCAAGAGAAACACATGCATGTGAGAATCCTTTGAAATCAAACTCAAATTGTGGTGAAATGAACATGGATGCATGATATGATCTTCCTACCAACTTATTAGCTCAATTCTTGTATTACTCAACTTAATTATCTAGAATTCATGTCCTAAACATCATAATTGTACAATCTAAGGGTTGAATTCTTACCTAGGCTTTCCAAAGTGAGAGCTAGAGGCTTAATTCTTGAGTCTCTAAGTCCAATGCCTTCACTTCCTAGCAATTCCTTTAACTTGAG
This sequence comes from Camellia japonica, assembly GCA_030407325.1. Classification (NCBI taxonomy): domain Eukaryota; kingdom Viridiplantae; phylum Streptophyta; class Magnoliopsida; order Ericales; family Theaceae; genus Camellia; species Camellia japonica. The sequence goes on from JAPPVO010000013.1 coordinate 139,771,862, forward strand.
CTTAATTCCTTTCCAAAATGACTCTAAGCTCACTCTTCTCACTCACCCTCACGTTTGGAGCTCAAAGAGGATGAAATGGAGGTGCAAAATGAACTCATGGAGTCAAATTAGCCCTATATAGGCTCAATTTATGAAACTCAATTAATTTGTGTGTAAGATAACTAATTGGAATCAGTTTATTCTAATTATTTGGTTTCGAATCGGATTTCAATTCAACTTACCATAAAATTCTAAAAATTTCAAATAACACATAAATCAAGTCAATTTCATGATCGGATGCCGATAAGGCTTTCAATTCACAGAACCAAACAGAGACAGAAACAGGTACTTCTACAATTGATAAATATAAATGCAATTAACATATAATTCATGCATTTAACACTTGATTTCCTCTTAATTACGTATAATCATGGATTAATAGTTAATCACGGGTTGGGGTTGTTACACCCAGCCCAGACCCGAGGGATATTCAGGCTTGGGCATGACGAGCCAGTGGGCCTAGGCCTGGGCTTGGGCTTTGGGCGGACCTAAACAATATTTATTATTTTTTTTATTTTTTCCACCAAAATTTTATTATTTTCTACTAAAAATAACACTGGGCCCCGGGCCGAGTTTTGAGTGGGCCTTAAGCGAGTCGATGGGTTGGCTTACGGGCAGGGCCGGGCTTCAAAACAATGGCCCAAGCCCAGGCCCAAGGTCTCAGGCTTGGCTGGGGCCCAGGCCTAAACGGGCCGGGTCTACCTCAGACCGCGGGCCATTTTTACACTCCTAGTTAAGGTTAAGGTTGAGATTGTGCTCTATTTTAAATAACGTTCATTGACATTTAATTATGATCTCATTTGTTACCACATGACAAGTAATTATAATTTTAAATGGTGGTATTAAGATAGTCAAATATTAATTTGTACATTGATTAAAAAAAAAATACCAAATGTTAAAATAATAAATAAAAAAAGAAAAAATTGATGATAAATCTAATTTAGAGAGTGTCTAAGGGGTATTTGATAGCATGATTCAGTACTTAAAACTTAATCGATTAAGTGATAATCAATTAAATCTATTTGATAATCATAATTGACATTATTTAAAAATTTAAATGCCTCTTAAAATGTTGGCTAAAATTTAATAAAATTTTAATCATATGAAACTTACTTAATTTTAACCGAATTTATAAATCCTAAACATAAATATCAATATATACTATCATAAACTCATCACCACTATCACCACCATCATGCCACAGTTACTATTACCACCACCACTACTACTGTTAACAGCACCACTATGACCATGCCATCTACAACCACTACTACAACCACTACGACCACCATCATGCCACCGCCACTACCACCACCACTGCTACCATCACTACTGTTACCACCACCACCACCACTACTATCACCACCACCATCACTATGCCAGCACCGCCGCCACTACTACCATCACCTTTATCACAATTGTCATTATTGTCATAAATACTATTATCATTTACCCACTACCATTGCTACTACCACCACAACCATGTCACTACTACTGCCATCACTACCATCACTATGCCACTACTACCACTACTACCACCACCATCATTACAATATAAAAATTAAAATATATAATTTTAAAATAATAAATTTTAAATTTAATTTTATACATATCAAACAACTTATTTTTAATTCATCACCTAAATTTTTATCAAATAGCTTTTCAACTTAAAAAAAAATTCAATATTTAGTTTTCAATACTTAGGTGTCGTTTGGTAACACTTACGTTTTCAGTTTTCTGTTTCTATTTACAAAAATTTTAAAAAACTCAAATAAAAACTTGTTTGGTAAAATTTTTGATTTATAAATCAGTGGTATCAGTTTATAAAATTTGGCCAAAAACTGAAAAACACAAAAAATGTGGTTTCCGTTTTGAGTTTGAGTTTTTTTTTTTTTTTACCACCCAACACTAGCCACCACCCGCCACCATTTTCTAACCACCGTCTTTCGCGCTACCAGCCACACCCACCCCCACCACCACTCACCACCCACCTGCCATCCACCCGCCACTACCATCCACCACCCGCCACCACCACCCTCTACCTATTTGCCACCATTACTCACCACCCACCTGCCACCACAATCCACCACCTGTCACCACCAACCACCTGCCACCCACCCGCCACCTACTTGCCTCCATTACCCACCACCCACCTGCCACCACAATCCACCACCTACCACCACCAACCACTTGCCACCCACCCCCCACCATCATCCGCCACCTACCTTGCCACCATTACTCACCACCTACCTGCCACCACAATCCACCACCTGCCATACTAGCCACCCACCACCACCTACCACCACCTGCCACCATTCCACCCACCACCCACCACCACCCCCATACCATCACCCACCCGCCACCCATCCACCACCACCACCACCACCACCACCACCACCCACTCGCTACCACTACCACCTGCCACCGTCACCCACCAACCCACTACCACCACCACCCGCCATCCGCTACCCACCTGCCACTACCACCCGCCACCACCACCACCACTCGCTACCACCCCACCACCGCCACCGTACCCACCATCCACCCACCACACCACCCACCCTCCACCACCCGCCATCCGCCACCCACCTGCCATCACCACCCACCACCCGCCATTCACCACCCCCACCCGCCACCACCACCCACTCGCTATCACCACCACCAGCCACCGTCACCCCACCCATCCACCACCACCACCCACCACCAGCTACCCACCACCCACCGTCACCACTTCCACCACCGTCTTCCGCCGCCACTTGCCATTTCTCACTCTTTTTATATTTTTAAAATTTTTTAAACATTTTGTCAATTACCAAACACGTTTGTAGTTTATGTTTTTTTAAAAATAAACAAAAAATAAACAAAAACTAGTTTATAAAATTTTTGTAAATATAAACTGAAAACGTAAACGTTACCAAACACACCCTTAGTTTTCTGTTTTCAGTTTTATCAAATAGCACCTAAGGCAATATGTTCAGTGAATATTTTTTATTAGTGATAAGTCTACTTTTTTATAAAATAATTTGGTGAGAAGTCCTTTTTATTAGTTTTGAAGGAGATTTTGTTTTCAATTTTACCCCTGTTGACTTTTTTTATTTGTTGACTTTCGTTGACTATTTGTTAAAAAAAAATTATGAGTTCAAAATTGTTCTTATCTGTTCAAATTTTTTGACTATTTGTTCAATTTTTTGGTCTATCTGTTCAATATTTTTTTATCTGTTGAATTTTTTTAACATATCTGTTTCAATTTTTTAATCTATTGAATTTTTATAATTTATTTTTTCTATATGTTCTATTTCTTTTTTTTTTCCCTATCTGTTTCTCTCTTAAAAAATTTGGATAGATCAGAGACAACCATTTATCTATACAAATTTTAGTTGCAAAAATTTGGTTTGCTCAGATAAAAATCATATACATTTGTTTCATCATCATCATCAAATTTTTATCTATTCAAATACAAATCATCAAACAGTTGAAATACACACACAACAACAACAATACCTATTACACACAAATGGATCAATATTTGAATTTGATAAAAGAATTGGTAAAGCATTGAGTGAAAAAAAAAATATTAAACAATTAAATACTCAATAAAAATAAGAAATAAAAAATAATAATTCTTTCCTATTATTTATTGACAAACTGAAAACAAGTACTTGTTCTTCTTCAGAAGCCCTAGAGAGACGATTGGTAAATCTAACATTTGTGCAATTCCTCCTCCAAATCAGTGAATACTGCTTTAGGGTAGTTAATTCTGACTTTCCTCTCTTCATCTTTCTCTAATTCTCTTTCAATAATGTCTCAGTTTGAACTCATTGATGTTATCACTATTTCCAAAAGCCACATATATACCTATACATATATATGGATCTATATATATATATAAATAAACACGTACTTATATATGAAGAGAGAAATAAATGAGAAAATGTGTATAAGTAAGCACATTTTCTTTTGTGTGTGTGTGTATATATATATATGTTATATGTGTAGAAGAACTAAGAAAAGAAGATGAAGAAGAAAAAAAGGAAAGGTCGTTTCTAGGCGGCGGAGTCCAGATCTGGTAAATCGAGTAGCTCCAATTGCGACGGAATCCAATGATGCGGAGAATGGTTGATTCTCAATGGCAACAACAATCTGAAGCCAAAGATTCTAGTGCACAAGCCATAGCGGCGATTGGCGATGGAGTCATAGTAGCGATGGTGGGACTCATGGCTGGAGTGAGAAAGAGAGAGAGAGAGAAGGGAGATCGGCAGGGTAAGAGTAAGGGAATGAGAGAGAAAGAGAGGCATACGGTGGTGACGAGGTTGGAGGTGGAGATAGAGGTGGAGGAGAAGATAGAGGGCGGCGGCGACGAAGGTTGTGGTAGCAGCAGAGAGAGAGTGTGTGTGTTTAGGGTTTGGATAGTGTTGCATATGGTTTATATATAGAAGGATATGTTGGTCATTTTACATATGTTTGTCCTTATGGGCAAAGAAAATTAGCGCATGAATTTTTAGACTAAGAAAATTCAAAATTAAATTTCTCAATCGAGTGTAAAAAAATATATATGTTAACTTAAGTCTTGTATGGGAATTGTCAGTTTTATTTAAAAACTTACTAAAAAAACATTAATTTATACAAAAAAAAGTTAAATATTTTTTTCATTCATTTTATTTTTTACATGTTTTTTTATTTTAAAAAAAATATTTTTTTTTTAAATATATTAATTTTTTTGAATTCTTGTTTTAATTGAAAAATAACTTCCTAAACGTACCTTTATCACTGACATATCTGTTATATGAAACATTTTTTCCACTATATGACATCATACTACGGACAGAGCCGCCGTGAGAGTGACGATTAACAGGCGACGTCATATTTGATACCTCTATTTCGTGCCACTTTCCATAATCTACCAAACCCCTGAATAATAGTACGAATTTATCCTTATCAATTCAAATTACTTAAAATTTTCATTTTATAATATTATTTTATATGTAAATATCACACCACACAAAATTAATCTCACCGTATAACCATCGAATCGACTCAAAAATTCTAAATGAGTTAGTTTTTTTTAAATGTTACCAGATCTGGAAATCTGAGTCCTAGAATTTTCCCCAAACCCATAGACTTACCTCTCTCTCTCTCTCTCTCTCTCTCTCTCTCTCTCTCTCTCTCTCCCCCCCCCCCCCCCCCCCTTCTCTCTCCTATAAGTATGTCACCATTCTTAGCTTTCTTCTCTCATTCACTTGACCAAAACAAAAAAGACACAGAAAATCTTTGTTTGTGGGTGCAATGGAATCAAGAATGGATTATACAAGTCTCAACCTCAACCTCAACATTAATCCTCAAGACAATATGGATGAAACTACAGTGAGTTGAATGAATTCAATATGCATTTCATATGATTACCCAATTCGTTTTTTCTTGTTTTAATTGCTTCCATGAATTAATTTAAAAAACTTCAAAGTTTATTTATTTATTTTTAATTCTTTGTTAAATCAGAATAGAGAGTTCCAAGTTGATATGATTAATTCAGAAACCAAAACACCAATGAAGAAAGAGGTGAGTTAAAAGACTAAAAACTATATATATCAAAATTTTCATTCAAAAAAAAAAAAAAAAAGATGATCTTCTTCTTCTTCATATCTCAAACAACTATAGTCTTTTCACATGCAAGAGGGAAGACTATATACATAAGAAACAACTCTGTAAACATACGATTTTTAATTAGGAATTTTAAATTTAATTAAAAATCGTATGTACGGAGTTGTTTAAAAAGGCAGTATCAGTGCACCAGATCATTACCCAAACACAACAAACTATCTAGAAGTTATAATTTTGTTGTACTAAATCAAAGTTTCAATGTTTTGTAGGAAAGTGTTTTGATGGAAAAGTTAAACAAGATGAGTAGTGAGAACAAGAAGCTAACAGAGATGCTGTTTTTGATTTGTGAAAATTACAATGCTTTGCAAGGCCACGTAGTGGATTTGATGCAAAAGGACTCTGAAAATAATAACCACCAAAGTGCCAAATCAAAGAAGAGACAGTGTGAAGGTGGTGAGAACTCTGGTGGAGCTAACAATGAGAGCAGCTCATGTAGTGATGGAGGTTCATGTAAGAGGCCAAGGGAAATCAAGACTAGTGTTTCAAGGGTTTGTGTGAAGGTTGATTCATCTGATACAAGCCTAGTAAGTCCCCAGTCACAAAATTATATAAGTGGAAAACAGAAACCGCTACGTACCCAAAAAAAATTACTTAAAAAATTACTTGAATTTTGAAATATGTAAAATAGATTTATCCTGAGTTTGATGAGAGAATGTCTAGAATTTGAAATGTGTGGATCTGATACTCAGCTTTTAACTCCAAAATATGACAAAATGATGGAATAGAAAGCAATCCCTCAAAAGTACTAAAAGAAACCTATTTTTGTGTCCTTGGTTTGAATTCCACAGATAGTAAAGGATGGATATCAATGGAGAAAATATGGACAAAAGGTCACTAGAGATAACCCATCTCCTAGAGCTTACTACAAGTGCTCTTATGCACCAAGCTGCCCAGTTAAAAAGAAGGTAAGCCAAAGCTCTTGGTTCTGTTTTCACTTTCTTCGTTTTCGTTTTTTCTTTCCACTTATTCTTCGTGTTTTCAGAAACAAAAACAATGAAAGGTTCAAAAAACATCAAGTTGATTGTTTTTAATTTGTTTTGGTTCTCATCATGTATAGGTGCAAAGAAGTGTTCAAGATCCCTCAATAGTGGTAGCAACCTATGAAGGAGACCACAACCACATCCACCCATGTCAAGCTGAGGTGGCTCTGGGCTTGAACCATTTTGTCTCCCCTACCATGATCACTTCAGAAAGCCCTACTACTACTCCAAATCCAAATCCAAATCCAATGATTATTGATTCCACACAACTAGGACTGTTTGGTAATGCCAACAAGTCTATTCCAGAGATTGATCTTCCAGCATTTCAAAATCTTTTGGTTGAAAAAATGGCTAATTCTCTAACAAAAAATCACAGTTTCACTACAGCTCTTGCAGCAGCCATTTCAACCAAGATTCTAGACATAGAGGGTTGGGAAAACAGAAGTGTCTAATTTTGAGTACAATTTTCTTTTTCTTTTTTCTTTTAATTTTTAAATTTCATGTAAGAGTATTGTTTCTGAAGATATGAGTAGTGTCACTATCAACTGAAGTGAATGTAATTTTATGTAGAAATGCAAAAAATTATATTGTCTTCTCCAGTTTTCATTTTGGTAATCCATATGTGTCGTGTGACTGGTGTTTTAACTTTTACACAGTCAGTGCCAAACCTGAATAAAGAACAAAGTTGTTTTGTTAGGTTGTCCTAACCTAACAGTTGAAAAAAAAAGAGGACTCTATCCTATTTGGCTAGCTCTTTGGCCATCAAGTCTCCCTTAAGGGGAGGTCTTGAATTCTATTTTTACAAGTGAGATGGGAGGGCAAAATTTTCTTCTAAGGTGTATGGTTGTAAATTTTAATTCTTCCAAAATGTTAATTTAACAACTAATCACTGACTTTTGTTGATCGAAGAAAAAAAAAATTGACAGTCAACACATAAAAATTTACATTAATCTCTTATGAATATTGTAATGGTATCTTTAATGAGCCATGGTTAGAAATTATAATCAACCAAATCGTGATATGAAGCAGACAACCGATCTTTCTAGCACATAATCTTTGTGCTATGAAAAATGATCTTATATATTTTAACATCATTTAACTGCTAATAATTTATATATATTTATACATACAATTCAAGTCTTGATTGTTTCCATGGTCTGGTGTTTTTCTTCTAAGTCCGGCCCAAAGTAAAACTTTTTTTTTTAGAAATGATAATATCACCGATTATTTATCAATCTTCTGTATCACCTTCTATATGAATACCTATAATTAATTCTGTTGTTTGATGATAATTATTAAGAAATTAATGAGATATAACCTTTTTTTTTATTCTAAAAATATCCTGATTCTAATAATAAATAATAATGATGTTAGTCAAAAATTCACACATTTAATATTTGAAAGATAAAATTAACACAATAATACCAAACACAATATCATTTTTTTTTTTGGATCAGCAAAAAAAAACTTTATTAATATAATAACACAAAACATGCATAAATTACATCAATAAAGCGGGGAGCGCACAAAGCATCATAGCTAACCTTTACGATCCCAACTAGGTTGGCACCGCAAAGGAAGCACAATCATTTGCTAGCACTAGCCCAAAATTGGTGAAAAACCAATCAGAAGCAACCAAACAAGATAAAGAAAGAAAAAACAACAAACAAAATACCATAAGATTTACAGATAACTACAAACCAAAATTCAGTTGTTGACAATGCAACCCATGATGACTCATCTCCACTGAACCATGGTTAGATATGGATGCATGTTTGTTGGTCATCTGTTTACCAAACCATGGTGTCTGGTCTGATCTTGGTCTGTTCACATTTCTAGAAGCTTGTCAAAATTCTAACTGAAAGTGAAGAAAGTGTTTTCCAACATTTCAACATGAAGATTCAAGAAATTTGATGAGTCACTGCTAGTAGTGGATTCATCATTTTCATTGACTAACAAGAATGCTTCTAAAATTCTCTACTAAATTCTTTACTTTTTTTCTTTTCCACAAAATTCACTTTCAATGTTTAATTGTCTAAAATTTTATATTATTTCTTCACTTCTTTAATTTCTTTTCGTGTGTATGTACATCTTTGATATATTTTATTCTCATTTTTTTATAAAAAAAACATGTGATTGTTTTTTAAATCATTAATAACAACAACAAAATAATTGATTAATTTAGCATATCTCTGAATATAACTTTGACATGACACTAATTTTTAGGCTTACCACCAAATAGAAATTGAATTCAGTTATTATAATTTATATTAAGATTCTATACTCATCATCAAAATCCTGACTCATTGAATATTTAAAATAATAATGAATCTTATTGTATAAATTAATCTTATTTTAAAATATTGCATGAAAAATATTTTATAACAACCTAAAACTTTTTCAAAAAAATATAAATTGTCAACAAATTTAACAAAGAGGTTTCTAGGTGTGAAAGTTGAAGGCCAACCAACGTTATACACGCACACACCACATAGTATTTACACTATGTTTGCATATTTAGGAGAAAAAAAAATGTCAAATTAAGATAGAAAATAAAAAAAAAATCCTCCCTCTTGTTTGGTTAAATTGGAGAGAAAAGAAAAGAAAAGAAAAGAAAATATAGTGATTTTTTCTAATCTTGTTTAAATAGACTACATAAAATAAAATAAAATAAAAGAAATTACAAGTTATTTTATCAAAATAACCTTTTATGTTTTTATTTCGTTTGTAGGTAGATGGATAATTTTGGTATTATACAAAATTAGTAATCTTTCTATTTCTTTTCTTTCCCAATCTCTCCAATTTTGGAGAGATTCAAAAAGTAGATTATAAGAAAATTCAATTTCTTTTCATTTCTCCTCATGCCTGTTTAGTAATTCATTTATGTTCGCTCCAAATTACTCAATCCAAACGAGGTGTTAGTGGGCCTTTGGAATTGATTTTTTTAATAATTTTTACTTTTTAATTAATGCATTAAGAAAGTATATAAAAAAAATCTTTTATGAGCAAAAACAATTAATGTAACATTTAACTTTTTTTAGTTCAAAATAAATAGTTTAGTGACTTTTTAATTTTTTTTTAACAAAAAATAACATTTTTTTAACATGTTGCCAAACGCACCCCTAAGCAAAATCATGTGGAAGGAAAGGAAGTCCAAGAAAATTAATTGAAAAAAGTTTGGAAAAAGTCAGTTTCAGTTGGTACCATACGTGTTAGGACAGTTGGTTTGGTGGGTACAATTTCAAAACCGTGTGGGCATATCACTTTTTGAGGAGTCGTGTAGACTAACACCACCACCACATAAGATAAATCAAACTTTATTTGGTTTAATTTTTGAAAGATATTTTTTTGAATTTTAAATGTTTATGTTTTAATGAATTTTTTCTATATATTTTATTCAAAAAAATTTAAATAAAATATATATATATATATATTTTTAAAAAAAGGTACTAAATAAAAATCGAAGGTGAAACCCTAATAAGAAAAGATTAGTAGAAATTTTTGTAAAATTAGAAAAAGCCTTTAAAAAACCTACTCATGACATCTAAATTTTTGAGTTTTTATAGTTTATTAAAGAATTTAATTCATTTCTACTTATATGTTTCGAGGAAAGGTTTCCAAAATTTACAAATAGTGTCCAAGAAGTGTTTTATTGAAAATTTTCAAATCACTCCCATGTTTGGAAGTTTTTTTTTTTTTTTTTTTTTTTTTACAAATCTCTCGAAGTGTTTATACAGAGTTTCTTTTAAATTTTTGCTTAGTTTCTTCGGAATTTCCATTTAATTTGTTTTAAAGTATCTCCAACGTGTTTTCAAATTTTCACAATCCATATTAAAAATACATTCGAAATTGATCTACACATGCTCAAAAATATATATCTCATAAACAAAAGGTAAAAGAGATTGATTCTTTTCAAAATTTTGCTTTACTTCCGACAATTATAATCATCTCATAATCAAAATACTACTTTAGTTATCTTTTCCTTGACATTTGGAATGTGATAACTTTGTTTTATGTGGGGGTTGAAAGAGAGGATGACAAACTCATTTTGTATCTTTCACCATGTTCACATATATTTTTCTTGTCCTAATAAGAAAGCGAAGTGAGAATGAATTTTCCTCCGCATGCATCTAAAACATTAAAATATTTTACTTAACACTCAATTTTATTTTTTTATTTCTCATCGTATATTTTTTAAGTCTCATTATTTATAAATCATTATCCGTAATATACTGTATGAACTTTTTATTTTTAGAGCAAACTACCAATGAGTCCTAAAAATTAGACTCAATTTCCATCAAGTCCTATTAAAAATAAGACTTAATAAAATTGTCGTTAAAAATAATTTTTTATGACAATTTTTTGCATGTGTTGCTAAAAAAATAACAATTGGTGACTTTTTTGTCACGATTTTTATAAATTATCGCTAAAACTTAAAATTAGTGACGTTTTTCTATGATGAATTTTTTAAACTATCGCTAAAACTTATAATTAATGACATTTTTTTAGACAATTTTTAAAATGTCGCTAAAAGTTAACAATTATTGACGTTTTTTAATAATATTTGATAAAAAAATATCATTAATTATTATAGAATCCATTAGACAATAAATTTACCTATTAAGGCCTACACATAAGCCTTTCTTATTTTTATTCCTAAGATTATAAATTTAAGCAAGCATTTATTTATCTAGCAAACACACTCCCTTCGTCTCATGTTGTTTGTTTATCTTTCCATTTTTGGATGTTTCAAAAAGATTGTCCCTTTGAAAAACCAAAGCAGAAAGTGTAAGTTTTCAAAACTACCCCTTATAAAATAATGCCTTTAAAAAATAAACGCAAGTTTTTATTTTATTTTAAATAAAGCCTTTAAATTTGAATTATAATGCATTTATTGCATGTTCTATTAAAAATTGAAATCTCCAAATTGAGTTAATAAATAAATAAAAAGCAAGCAATGAGGTTCATAATCCCTGATCACTTCAAATCTTTGCAGCTTCAAGAAATGGAAACATTGTACTGAAATTTTATATTTAGATTCTTACATCTGTATAAATTAAAATCTACAAATTGAGCTAATAAATGAGCCCAAAAACAAAAACAAAAACAAAAAACTAGAAGAATAAAGTAGGACTAAACTACTAAACATATCTTTACAACAAAATTTTGGTAAACTATCTTACAGTTGGCTCGGCAAGCAGGATTATCGACTCCATCTGTGTTTCAGAAACAATAAATCAGATTAGAATTGGTATGCATAGAATGCTTTTAGAAACAAATTTGAGGGGGGGAAAAGGTATTAAAATGCTTACCACTCGAAATGAGTATATGTAATTGCGTTAAATCCTCAGCCAATCACTAGATTTATAATCATCCCCTTTGTCAATATATCTCGTTCTTCACAGGGTCTCAAGCCATTTAGGAAACAATTTTATGTACTGGGAAGCAGCAACCACTAAACGGTCGACCAATAGAGCAAATTATGAAAATCACTTGATTAATTGATTTTACAATTCTTGATGGGTGTTTTTATGAAGATCTCTCTGCCTCCATTTTGGGAGCACTTGTCTTCTTTTTCTCATTTATTGGTTCCTTTTTTGGGGATGCCTGTCTTCATTTTCTCATTTATTGGTTCCTTTTTGGAGGGCATTTGTTTTCATGTTCTCATTTTCTGCTCCCTTCTGTGCCTTCTTCTTTTCCAGCTCAAGCTGCTTGCAATTTTCATCGTGGGCTCGGACAAACATCTTCACAAAATTAAGCAAAGTAGAAACTACTGCAGTACACATTCCAAATAAATTCAAGATCAACATAAGAGAATGGAGCATGAAATAGTAAATGAATACAGATTGGAATGCTTCAATTTAAGAAACAGAGTAACCAAAAACGAAATGGCATTTACAAAATAAATCTCAGAAACTGGTACACTTTCAAGCTTAAACAATCATTGAACAGAAAATAATGGAAAGAAAACTTATTGCAAGAGGACTAACTCTTTTTCCCAGAGATCTGTTTTCAATAGCTGAGATGGCAAGAGTAGAGTTAAAGGACGCCGACTGTTTGGAAATGTTTTCGAAAATTAAGCTGAAAATCTGAGCTCACAAGAAACTTTTACAAACTCATGAGCAGCAATCTAGAAACTCATAAGAAAAACCCTTTGTAGAATTTTCTCAATTGTCCATAATCTGAAGCTCTTTTTCAATAATAAGTTCCAACATTCTTATAATTTTCTTTGATCATAACCTAATCTCAGTATTTTGCTGATTATGCTAATGTTAAAAAAAAAAAATTCCCTCAAAGTTTTTGTGAGTTTATTATTGAACTTCTAATATAGTGCCACATTTCTTGCTTCCCATTTTCTAGGATATTTTGTACTCCAGTTTCACCCTTTCACTTCACTCGACATTTCCCATTTCCACTTCCTTTTTTTGGCAACTATGCTTTAAAGCAACCCAGGCTTTCATTTCCTATCTGCTTCTCAACTTGAGTATTGGCACAATATTGCTCAAATGGATGCCACCAAACAGTGCAAACCCATAAAACAAGGCAACACCGAAATTCAAGTGTTGCTTATCTGCATTGAAGCAATCTGTGTTTTATTTCCCTAGGTAATTAAGTTCTTAATTTAATAGTTTACAGGTATATTAATGGCATAAACTGCATTATCTATGCACACTTGACCTCATTGCATCTTCATTATATGATGATCATGATTCTAATTTATACATTATGATCACCCGAGGAACAAAAAAAGAAGAAAAACATGTCTTTTAATTGAAATTCCCAGGTTTGCTATTAATTTCCATCTTTTTGTCTCAACAAAACAATTAATTATTTGATATCTGTTGATAATTCTATCATATGTCTGTATTCTGAAACCTCAATATGGCAGTTAAAACCAGAAACATTTCCACTGGGTGCTGGTGGATCAACTTATTCATCAAGTCACTTTCTTTTGCAAAACTGGAGCACTACAAATGTCAATCCACTCAAAGTTTTTAACCTAAAACCTTCTATCTCACTCCATGGACAAACTTGAGGATTAACATCCGATGACTGTCAGTGGGTGCAACACCTATATGTAATTAATTTTGGTATGTAAAAGTGAATGTGGAAAAAAACTAGGCTTTCTGTAAAATTTATTTTAGTTTCTTTTCATTTTCAATAAGCAATTAGTTTCTTTACTAACATGTTAATGTTTACAGCAAACTAACAAACCAGACTACCTTGTTCAAATGGAGTACGGGCTGGATCTTCTCCGAAGTAAAGAGCCAATGCATCAGCATTCCTTCCCTGGAATCATCCCCAGTGTGTTCAATAATGAGATTTTTATCTTGTGAGCAAAACAAGAATGTTAAAAAGAAAACATTGAGACATACCACTCCAGAATAAAGTGAAGCCAAAGATCTCACTTCACCTTCAGCAAAATCAAGAAAGTCCTTTAAAAGCTGAACATTTAAAAATAACATCAATGATCAGAAAGGGAAGCTACAGAGACATTTTAACTACTGACCCAAATAAAACAAAGTAGATTCTTGTTGCACTCAAAAGATAGGGTACATTACACCGATCACACTTGAGGTTTAGAAAAAATACTTCCGTTTTAGTAAATATAAATGTTTGTGTAAAAGAGATGACACCATCATTTTTCCATCTAGACGACTAACGAATTACTGATAAAAATGGGGCAAAGTGTTATGTAAATTACAATTTCAGGGAGCCCAGTGTAAATATGTCAAACTTGTGAGGCTAGATGTATTTTCTCCATACTTCAAGGAAGGTTAGTGTAATTTACCCTAAAATATATGAGCAGCTGGTAAGTGTATATTTGAAATTAGCCATTTAATTTACTCATGGTTTTTTTTTTTGGGGATAAATAAATAGACTTTATTAGAAAAGCATCAAGACGATACAAAGAATACAAAAACCACCCCCAAAGGACCAAAGAAAACTATCTAAGCAAATCCTCCACAAAATCTACAAAAACCAAAACACTTGGATCAACCGAATTCGTAATCCAACTATGCAATACCATCAACAACCGACAAGATAAGGGAAAACCTCCTACCTCTTTCCCCTTCTTCATCAGCACCCGATTATCCCAAGACATGAGAACACCACCTGCCGCCCCTACAGTTGGTTGGAAAGCCCAATCCACATGCCTACTGCCCCATATATCCCTCACTACATCCAACCCCACCCACTCCATTTTGGTTTCCTGAAGGCACACCGCATCCGCTCTAGCACTCTTCAATAAGGATCTAACCACTGCCCACTTTCCTTTATCATTTAAACCCCGCACATTCCAAATCAATATTTTCAAATGCATGGCAACAACAAAGGATCTTCATGCCCCTTCTTCACCCTCCGACCATCCCCAATCCTCTTACTATCATAATTGATGGAACATTCCAATCTGCGTATCCCGTCCTCCTCTATCCTCCTGGCCCATGCTCTGTAACTCCTGCCCCTCGGCGCACCCCCTCTTCATGACATCTCAATGGCAGAAAATAGTTTCAAAGCCTTTTCCCCATGTCCTTCAAAAGAAACTCTCAAAAATTTACTAACCTCAGCAATCCGAGTCAATACCCACTCAGAACCTCATCCGATGTCGATGGATGCTCCGCCTAGAAATTCACCTCCAAATCCTGCTCAGTATCTGACTATGGGTTGGCCAACACTATATTCCCAGCTTCCACTGCCAGTGGCTGGAGTACTAAGGCTAGTCCATCACCCATCTCTGCCCAGCGAGCCTCTAATTCTGCCCCCCATTCCTCACGACCCTCCTGACGTACATGCTCTACCCCACTAAGCTCCTCCCCAATCGGCAGATGTACTGGAGGTTGAGAATCTGACCCACCAACCGCTATGTACTGCCCGTAGTGTGACGGCAGCGTTAGAGACTTCTCATCCCTTAGAGGCTCTGTCGTGTCTTTCATACCTGACGTTGATTCCTCACCGCCATTATTGCAGCGAACCGACCCAACACCAACGTATAACGAACCAAAAAGCCGTTTAATAGTTGGATTCACCTGTGGGCCCACCTCCCTCACTTGGCCAGTTAGCCCTTGAATAAAGGCCTGAGGAGATTTAAAAATCCCATTGGGGCTCTCAGATTGATTGCCAGCCAAAGAAAACTATTAGTGTAAGTGATCCATTGTTAGTGTAATGCTCCATTAGTGTAATGCTCCACTATAGTTAGGGTAATGCTCCATTAGTGTAATGCTCCACTATAGTTAGTGTAATGCTCCATTAGTGTAAGTGCTCCATTTAGTCATTATGGCAACTTGTTTATTGCCCCTATTGTCTCCTTCTCCTCTCTATAAAGAGAGCTTATTCCTTGTAAATGGTATATACAAAAAAGAGATCAATATATACATATTTAGTCTCTCTCCCTTTCTCTATCAATTTTTCCTACATGGTATCAGAGCAAGGTTAAGCTCTTGGTGTTCTTCGCCTTACCGGCGGGCGGCAACCTTGCCTTGGCCGTCCGCCGGACCTCCACCTATTCCGCTGTAATCTCTATCAATACACATACCTTCAATCTATGAAGTTCTTGGGTCACATCCCCACGGGTCTCCTCCCAAAGGGCATAACCAATTTCAAATCAATGGCAGCCTCTTTTCAAAGCCTTCAGATATTGGATTTATCTTCTAATTCATTATCTGGTGAAATTCCATTAGTCATTGCGAGGTTTAGTAGCTTGCGGTTCTTGAATGTGTCCCAGAACTCTTTGATTGGTTCTATTCCTGCAACTATAGGTGAATTAAGAACAGCACAGGTTGTTGATTTTAGTTTCAATCAGCTAATGGGAAGCATTCCTTTGGAAATTGGAGGA
This sequence comes from Camellia japonica, assembly GCA_030407325.1. Taxonomy (NCBI): domain Eukaryota; kingdom Viridiplantae; phylum Streptophyta; class Magnoliopsida; order Ericales; family Theaceae; genus Camellia; species Camellia japonica. Next base: position 139,788,371 of record JAPPVO010000013.1, read on the forward strand.
GCAGTTTCGCTCCAGGAACTTAGGCTGGAGCAGAACTTCCTAACAGGGAAGATTCCAAGTGAGATAAAGAATTGTTCATCCCTAACCTCTTTGGTCTTGTCAAAGAACAACTTTACTGGTCCAGTCCCTTTAGCCATTGTAAATCTTACTGACCTCCAGATTGTTGATTTGTCTTTTAACAACCTCTCTGGAACACTACCCAAAGAGCTCACAAATCTTTCTCACCTAGTCATTTTTAACGTCTCTCACAATCACCTCCAAGGTGAACTACCTGTTGGTGGCTTCTTCAACACCATCCCTCTTTCATCTCATGAAGAGAGCCTAATCACTAGTGTGGTTTTTGCTGGTATGCTGGTTGGTGCATATTCATGGGGCTTTGTTTCAGATAAATATGGACGAAGGAAAGGATTCCTCATTACAGCAATGGTTACTGCTGGAGCTGGTTTTCTGAGTGCTTTTGCTCCAAATTTCATTTCATTGATAATTTTCCGGTGTTTGGTTGGCTCAAATGTGTGTTCTTACAAAGGAGTCTTCTGTGCAAACCCTCAAGATGGTTCAACAACAGTACCAGTCATTGCAGGCATAGATCTCAACCATGCAAATCTTGAAGGGACTCTTGTCAAAGAACTCTCTCTCCTCACAGAAATGTCTCTTCTTCACCTCTCATCACTCACTGAGTTAGATTTAAGCAACAACCAATTATCAGGGAAGGATATGTACAGCCTGGTAACTGTGTTGTGTTGCAATGGTATGCTCCCTTCCAGAGATTGCAAGGGGCAGTAACAAATTCAGTTCCTGGTACCAGCCACTATCCTCTAATAAGGTTATTTTTAATTTTGTTTTCAAATCAAATTCATACCATTCAGATTTGCACACCAACTTTATTTTATTCATACCAGGGATCAAACTCGATCACCATTTTACATAAAAAAAAAAAAAAAAAAAAAAAAAAAAAAAAACCAAACAATCTCCAACCACAACCTACTACCACCACAACAAAAACCGGCCTTATTTCTTCGCCTCTTCAGCTGTTCTCTTCTTTTTGCCTTTGTCTTGGGCGGCCCTTGCCGGTGCTGCCTCCGTGTTTCCCACGCCGCCGAGCACGTTCACTTCCCGTTGCTCCTCAACCGTCACATATGGCGGCCCTCCAAATCTGAGCATCACGGTGGCCTTCCGCTTCAGTTCCTTGTTTTCTGCCTTCAGCCCACATATCTCTGCTCGGGCATCCTTATACATGCCCTGGAGCAGAGCCAGTTGGGCGTTTAACTGCTGCACCTCATTAGTTCTACTCTGAAGCCGGTGCGACAGGTTGTTGACCGCCGTCATGGTCTCAACGCATGACCTTAATGTGTAATAATTGGCCTCAATATCAGATTGAGCAGCCATTATCTGCTCAACTGCCACCATCGGATAGTTCAACGGTGCAAAACCAGGGGGGCTTGGTCCAAGGGCACTTGGTTGCGGTTCCAAGGCAACTGCCCCGGTTATCTCTCTTGTGCACTCATTGAGGTCGGGAAAGAGAGTAAGACCCCGGGAAGAAGAGGCTATGTTCTGGGGAGCAGAACGGGAAGATGAAGCCATTTTCAGGGCAACAGAGTGTTTCAGCGATACAACTCTCAGAAAACAACAGAGTGTTTCAGCAATACAACTCTCAGAAAACGAAGAGTTTTTTCAGAGAGTTTTTCAGAGGTTTCAACTGGTTTGTCTCAGCCTCAGCCTCAGCCTCGCCTTTGTTTAAATAGGCAAGGCAGACACGCGCCTCACGCGCCTCTCAGCGCAAGACGACAAAGCGGCACACCTTTTGATGGCACGCCTTTTGATGGCGCGCCTTTTGATGGCTCGACTTTTGATGGCTGTCGGGCACACCTTTTGATGGCACGCCTTTTGATGGCACGCCTTTTGATAAGATTGGGCACGCCTTTTGAGGGTGCAACTTTTAAGGGTCCGACAAGACTCTGTAAACTGTCCCGACTTTGATTCCGGTTAGCTCCTATATGGGTCCGACAAGACTCTGTAAACTGTCCCGACTTTGATTCCGGTTAGCTCCTATATGGGTCCGACAAGACTCTGTAAACTGTCCCGACATTGATTCCGGTTAGCTCTTATATGGGTCCGACAAGACTCGGTAAACTGTCCTGACATTGATTTCGGTTATCTGCTACAACGGTTCGACACAGCCATATAGTGTCTTCTACAACGGTCCGACATGACCCAGTAAACTGTTTTCTACATCGGTCCGACATGACCCAGTAAACTGTTTTCTACAACGGTCCGACATGACCCAGTAAACTGTTTTCTACATCGGTCCGACATGACCCAGTAAACTGTTTTCTACAACGGTCTGACATGACCCAGTAAACTGTTTTCTACAACGGTCCGACATGACCCAGTAAACTGTTTTCTACAACGGTCCGACATGACCCCATAAACTGTCTTCTACATCGGTCTGCCATAACCATACTGTCTTCTACAACGGTCTGACACGACCCTACAGTGTCTCCTATCCTCTTTTATTTTATTTGTCATTTTATTTTCCTGTTTTGTTACTCTCTTCAAACTCAAGTTGGTTGGTTCCTATCCCCCTTGAGTTTGAGGGGGGCTATTAGTGTAAGTGATCCATTGTTAGTGTAATGCTCCATTAGTGTAATGCTCCACTATAGTTAGTGTAATGCTCCATTAGTGTAATGCTCCACTATAGTTAGTGTAATGCTCCATTAGTGTAAGTGCTCCATTTAGTCATTATGGCAACTTGTTTATTGCCCCTATTGTCTCCTTCTCCTCTCTATAAAGAGAGCTTATTCCTTGTAAATGGTATATACAAAAAAAGAGATCAATATATACATATTTAGTCTCTCTCCCTTTCTCTATCAATTTTTCCTACAAAAACTGGCCCGTATGCAAAGGCACCTAGGTTGTAAGGCCCAAATCCCCCTGTCCCAACTTCTGGACTTGGGAGTCCACTAGGCCCAAATTTCCCTAGCCCAACCGTTTGATTAGGGAGTCCACTAGGTCCACCTCCGCATCCAGCTGGCCCACCTCCTTTCTACTTACATTCGGTCTGCCCTGAAACCCAGCTCTATTGCCCTCCTTCACAAATCTACGATTTTCCCCAAAACTTCCATTCCCCTAAATCCGCCGATCATCATGCCTCCATACACTTGTTTCCTTACTCATCCAAAATTCTCCATTTGTTACTGCCACCTTCTGGGAAGCTTCAATTGATGGCCCTGACTCCAGCCAGGTTGGTAGCGAGTTGTAGACACCCCATTTTTGACCGCCCTTAAGACTTGGACGCTGCTACTGACGGTTTACTTGGTAGTGAAAGGTGTGCAGGGCAAAAGTTCAATTTCTTCGGCAAGAGGAAAGTCAAATCCTAACCTCACACCCCATTTTGGACCAAAGCCATTTTGAATGGTTTTTAGACTTCAAAACCCTTTCTTTCAAAACATTTTTGAAAATAGGTTTCTACGATGTTCCGACGCTCGCATTTTGTTAAATGTTGCGCCTTTTGGTAAACCGAGCAAGGACAGAGTGAAAATGAATGAAAGAGAGATGAAATCTTTGAAAAATCTTTCAAAACACCTTGTTTAGGGGTTTGGAGTTGAAGAAAATGGGAAATGAGAGAAGAGAACTAGTTTGGGAGAAGTTCGGCATGACTCCGGGTAGGACCAAAACTGCGCGGCTTCACCAAAAGAGGGATATCTCTTAGCACAGTTGGACTTTTGATGCAAGGCTTCCACCATTGGAAAGCTTACTTACGGGGCTTCAATTTGCACACAAGAATGACCTGAAAAGGCATCCAGATGAAGGAGTTAGGCTTTCTTCAAGTCGGGGACCAAGGCTGATTTTTTATGCTGGCCTCTATGGAAGTGTGCCGGCCATTAATGGCCAATGCCTGCCCCATGCCGGCCAAAATGGTAGGGTGCCGGCCAACAATGATAAGGTGCCGGCCATTGATGCTAGAAAGCAGATTTCAACAGATATTTTATCTCTAGCTGGCACAGCTGTCTTGGCTGAGATATTTTCGACCAAACCTTTGCTTTTTGCTATATAGGAGGCCATATATCATATATTCAAGGGGGTTAGAACACTTAGAACTTCTTGAGCAAGTTTTGAGAGCCTCTCTCTCTACACCTCTCTCCACATTCCTCTCTCAAGAACTCTTGAGCATTTGTGCTAGAAGGCTTGCATACAACCATCTTCAACCTATCAACCCTTGAGAAGAGTTGATCACCATTGGCTTGAGGTCCCTTGTTCTTGCACCATTACACCACACCTCATAGCCTACCACCTCCACCATCCATCCAAGCATCTTGGAGCTGATTTTCAGAGGTTGAAGAACTCCTTTCTTGGTCCAGAGCTTGCTGCCTTGCTGTGCTACAAGGGTAAGTCCTCATTTCCCCCATTTTTGCATTATTTTGCTTCATAACTTAGCCCTATTTGCAAGCAGTTCTGGGCTTCTACATAAACTGAAAAGTGTCTTATTTTGAGCTCCTCTTGAATTTTGATTAAGGACACTTCTCTGTTTGAGGTCATATACCTCCTTGTATGCTCTTTCTCTCTTTGTAGGCTTATTTTGCTTCATATCTTAGCCCTACTTGTGAGCATTTTCGAGATTTGTCATAAACTGAAAAGAGTCTTATTTTGAGCCCCTCTTGATGTTTGATTAAGGGCATTTTTCTGTTTGAGGTCATTTACTTCCTTGTATGCTTGTTTGCCTCTTGTTTTGAGCCTTGCATCTAGGCCTTTGTTGCATGCTTTGTTTGGCCTTCTAGCCACTGAAATCCAGTGGATTTTCAGTGGCTAGAACACTGTTTTGAGAGCCAAAATCAGAAGGGGGTGACCCCCTCTCTCCTTGTCATGTTTGTTGGCCCTTTTGGCCTTCCAAAGGGGCTCCATCTTGCATGCTTCGAAGTCACGTTTCAGGCCCTATTTGGTGAGTTTTAAGGTCTGCCTTGACTCTGTCCGGAGCCCATTTTGCCATATTTTGTGTCCCTCATGCATGTGTGGAACAATCCTCCTTAAGGCCTTTCAAGGGGACCTTTCATTGCATGCTTCATTGACCCATTTCAGGGCCTTTTTGGTGAGTTTTAGGGCTGTCATAACTGATTTCCAGAGTTGGTTTTGCCATTTTACATGTCTATCTTGTATGTGTTGAGTAATCCACCTCATGGCCCTCCAAAGGAGCTCATCATTTTTGCATGCATTGGATACATTTCAGTGGTTATTTGGGCATATTTTAGCATACCATGTTCCTATTTGTGGCTGGTTTGGTGACCTCTCTTGTGCTTCATATACATGCCATGTAAACCATGCTTACTAGCCTATGTCGCATGTTGTTTTAGCCCTTCATGTTAGCACTTTTTGGCCATGCTTAAAACTGATTTGGTGCATGTTTAGGACTGCCTTGGCTCTGTTTTCATGCTTCATGATCAAATAATGCTTGCTTTGCATACTTGTGGTTCAATGCATTTGCCTAGTTTTGAGTTTCGGGCCCTATTTCATGCATTGGGTGACATATTTCCATGATTCGGGACCATTGAGCATCTTATTTTAGAGCTGGAAATTGCATGTTTGTATGCCATCTTGCATCCTTTTCCATGCTTTGGTAGAGTGGCATTTGATGTCTTAGGATCGATCCCTTGCATCGTGCATGTTTGAATGTGTTTCGGTTGTCTCATTTCCATCATATGGCCACTGATTTGAGTGTGGCTGAGGTCCACTCATATTGGCGTAAGTCCATCGTGCATTGTGTATGCCATTTTAGTCCATTGCATTGCGTATGCTAGGTGGTTAGTCGCATTGTGTATGCCATACAGTTTATAACATTGTGCATGCTAGTAGCACGTTTGCATCTCATCCTTGCATGTTTGCATAGTCAGGTCGCATTGCATTAGGATTGCATGCTAGTTGCATTTGTGCATGTCATGCATATTGCATTGTGTTTGGAGTAGGAGTTAGTCCAAATACGGGAAACGAGGGGCGTTTCATACTCCGAGTGATGGAACGTGCCTCAATTCTCGGTCGCTGAAGCTCTTGATGATTCATGATAGAGTTCTAGGCTCTACTTGTTTTATTTGTGCATTCATTTTCATATTGATTTGCACAAGTTGGATCTTTGGCCATCATGCATCGGAATGCGTGATTGATGGTCGTGGATCCGACTAGGCCTCTCCCTTGATGTTTTGAGGTGATTTGGGGTGGCATAGTGCATACATGCCCTTGGGAGACCCTCCCTTTTCTCTATTTTGTGCTTTGTTGCAGCTTGGTGTCACAGCACACCAGTGGCCGGCAGTTCACCATTGATGGCCGGCAGTGTCACACCCTTGGCCGGCAGTGCCCTTTTGTTGGCCGGCATCTCTCCTTTCATGGCCGGCAGGCCACTGGTGAATCCCCCAGCAGTGTTTTGGTAAGTTCCAGCAACAAGCACTGGAAGACACCCTGCAAACAGAGCCTCTAAAGAGCAACTGGAAGGCGTTTCGAGGCGAGAAACCGAAGCGAGCATGCATACCTTCCTCTTCTCCAAACAGAGCTGGAATAGCAATTCTCTTTTACTGCTTACTTGTTAGTTAGTAGTTGTGTAATAATTAGTTGTAGCTAGTTATTAATTCGGTTTTGTAATAATTAATTAGCTCATGAGTTAGTTAATTAGGCGGCCTGTATTATTTATTTGGACCCTCCGAGCGAGGGCACAATTGTAATAAGTGTGCGTGTGTGTGATGTATGTCTTCCAACCCCACGTCTTTCTCCCTTTTATTTACCAGCTTATGATGGTTAGATTAGGGCATGTTTCAATTAGCATACTTATGCTCGCATGTTTGCATCCATTCATCTGTCTTGCATGCACCGGGCTCGGCGCATCATACTAACTACATTGTATTTCAATTCCGAGTTGAATACTTGTTAGTTGTAGCATTTCGCATGCCATCTTTAGAATAGCCGAGCCTATTATAGTTGCATTTTTGCATGTGTTGCATTAGCCATCTTAACATGAACTAGGATCATGCATGGATTTCTAACTAGTTTCTGTTTTGACTTGGAGTATTCGGTAAGTATTTATGCTTTAGCATCCTTGCATGTGTGTGAGTGACTGCCATGATAGCATGCTTACCATGAGGCTATGTGCTTATGTGATATAACTGCCTGAATGTCTGTGGGTGGAGGTTGGATTATTTGGATTGGAACAATTCATCGATTGCGAGTTTTCCACTAGATAGTGGCAAATCACCATCTTTTCTAAGCCCACCTGAGGGTGGCAAATCCACATTTTAGCCTACTTGCGAGTAGCAAACGGCTTTCAAAAACAAACATGAAATGTTTCGTTCCAACTCAGACGATCCAGTCTATACTTGTATGCTGCGCGCATCACGTAGTAAATCTAGGCTAATAACCGGAATAAGAGCGCATAATGTTTTCAAAACTAGTTATCATGGTTAGTAGAGGCCGATCTTTGATCGGGCGAGCGGGGGTGCTCACGAAGTGACCTTCCCCAATCGTACCCAAGTTCCCGAGCCGAGGCAACTTTGGTGATGACGGACACGTGGCCTTAGGCAACGAGTCAGGGTTTCCTAAATTCCCCCAAAATAAAATATTTAGGTGGCGACTCTGTATCTGGCAAAGCAGTCCATGTTTGGCACTTCTTTCAAAAAATCTGTTTTCAAAAACGATTTGCCGGATTTGGACTCTTTGATGATTCATCGGTCTTGCATTGCACTCTGCGAGATTAGATACAGGACCGTAACATTGAGTCCTTAACTGTAGTGAGCCCAAACGAACGAAACGGGATTTCCCTCCCGGGACGTTCGGGGACGTCTACACGAGTACAGCCACAACTCCCAACAGAGTAAAACCCTAGCAGGAATGCTTCTGTCTCTTCAAACCAGCAACCGAACCATTCCTAGGTCCGTTGACTATTCATCAGCCTCCACAAAACCCCCACACCGATCGCCAACCGCCAACCACCCAATATGTTGCTTTTCTACCAAGGTGCAAAGGTATTCTCATCACCCTAACCCACTTGTACGTCTCCGTGACCAACATCTTCCCCTTGTCACATAGCACACTCAGTGACCACCATCGCAGAGGCAAATCGCGTCCATCAATCACCCATCGGTGCCGCGACACATCCTCTACCTCACGCCGGAATGGAAAAACAAACAAGAAGGCCTAGCTCCCTATCGGGCGAATCTCCACTTGCCCAACCCGCTTCCACCAATGACCAACCCATTCCACCATAGATGAGAAGCCAACTTCTCTACTCCCCACCTCTCCCACTTGACCCACCAGCGCCCTCTCCAACAAATCAAACCACCCCTCCTCCGTTACGCCCTGCACCACCACATCGCCTACCTCCATCGATTCAATTGCCCTCTCAGCCGAGTTAGCAAATCTCCTCCCTTTCGTCACCCTCTTAGCCGCATCAATCTGGGTCACCCAACCATCCCCTTTAGCAAATCCTTTCAAAACCAATGCCACTCCCTCTCAGTCATCCCCAAAATCCGACATGGGAAAAAAAGTCTCTGTTCTTTTACCCTCCGAGGTAATCACAATTTGAAACATAGAACTACCATCTTCCTCAGCACGGGTCCAAACCGCCACGCTACGCCGTTTCCCCTCTAACCGACCCACAAACGAATGACGGCCTTGATTCCGTGACGCCCACCGCAGCTTCGCGCCTATCCATCACATTTCAAATCCCACCAACCTCACTTCCCTGCGCAAGCCTTGCCCTCGCTCCACTATCGACAAACACGGATGACCCCCAGACATCTCTGCCGTCTCCTCAAACTCGAAGGACCGCCCCCCAAGAAAAAGGATCCGCTGGCGTGGCCCAATCTCCTCCCTCACCAGAAGCATTTCAGGTAATTACCACATCCCACCGGAAATCTCTTCTAAATATGGAAATAATTAGAGAGAGTAATTTACTCATGGTTTTAAGGTCAAGCTAACCTTGTGCCAAACACCCTCATTTTGACAGATGCAATGACATTTAACAATAATGGCAATTTTTAGAGATCTTTTTTTTCCCTTTCTTTAAAATTTTTGATTTGTATTAAAAGAATGGACTGCGTATTTCAATTTATAGAAAGCATATTTCTTTTATGGTTTTCTGTTTCAGGAACCTTTTATTTTTACCAAATCACGGTGTACATGTAGAAATCATGTGTATCTGTACATACATATCATAGTGAGAGAGAGAGTAGTGTTATGGTGGAAAGACAGATAACATCAAACAAACACATCTAAGAGTTTATATCATAATGCCAAGAAAAAAAGTTTATATCATAAGACAAACGTAAATACAAAAGAAAATAAAAGATTACTTCGAGAGACAAGTTATCTACATTCACATTTTCACTATATATATACAGACATGTAGATATGTATTTACAAACTAATGAAATAGCACTAATTCCATAGAAGAATCACATTTTAGAATCTTATCAAATTTGAGAAATCATTGCATGTCAAAAGAGGAAGGCAAGGCCCTTGTCTAGAATAAATAGGCTCAAATGGCTGCAAGCCACAAAAAAATTCCAGTAAAACCCTGTGGAAAATTTAAGCAAGATGCCAATACAGAAAAACTTCATCCTAAATGTGATAAAAGATTGTTGATGTACATAATTACCTTGCAAAAATTTTCAGATACAGTACCATCATTTTCTGAGGCGGTTAGTTCCTGAACAACTTTCTCTAGGCCTTTGCTAATCGCTTGCATTTCCTCTGCCAAATATTTCAATTGTATCTGCATGATAATCAATCATTTATCCCAATGTATGACAATTGAATGAAAGAAAAATTCATGTTTACATGGAAAAATGAATACCTTTGTTGAAGCCTCCAAACTTACGAGGTCCTTCGGGAAATCTAACAGTTCTGGTAGTTTCTCAGCAAGCACCTACAGATTGTCAGAACAAGTAGTTTCAACATGTTTGAAAAGTAGATAGTACGGAAGATCTGTTCTCTAATGACAAGGCAAACATATGTTGAGACTCAGAACAAAATAATTTTTTCCTACTCTTTTCCATTTCTTCCCTTTATACATCTCTTAAAGTGTTCACTATGAACAAAATGGAAGAAATTGACTTCTGCCAAATAGTGTTACACTTGCAACCATATCTCCCAACATGTGAAAAGGAGAAGAAAAAAATAAAAATTTGAATCCACACTTGGAATGGCTTAAATATCTATACCAACAAATTATGCAAAAAGAGATGGTTTGCTCAGTGAGAAAGGAAGTTCATATCTGTTAGCCATCTTGCACCAAATTCAAACAATAACCATATTCCATCATATGTGACAGCTGATTATGTTTCTAGCACAATTTATTGTTTTATAAAAGCATTGAACTTGGAATGCATTTTTTCCAACATTAGTTTGTCATGTCAACCATTTTGGGAAGTTTTAAATTATAAATGGCTATAAGTTCAGAAAAAAAGCACAGAACATTACTTCATAGCCATATGCAGTATGCATTATTATATATATGAGAGAGAACACACAAATGCATGGGCTAAATGCACCATGACTTCACAAAAAGGGAAAATAAATTAAAGTGGAGGACATTGGCATCATCCAACACCTTTGCAGGATTTGAAGTTCAGTTAATTTAAAACCACATTTGTTGAACAAATTTGACAAGAAAATACACATCATCAAATTAAAAATTTGTACCTTGCAGAGATAGTGCATGAGGGTCATCTTGTTGTTCCTGGCTCGGGTATCAGTAAGTTTAAGAAGACTATCCAATCGAAATCCAACGGCAGAACCTACAGGGAATGGAACTCTGAAATCATGCCGAAACCAAAGCAAGGTACAATTGTTATTTATAAAAATAAAAAATTAAATAAACAAACAAATCAAGGTACATTTGTAACAAAAACAATAACAATTAAGTCATTTATCTCTTTCTTTTTTACCGCAGAAAGCAATTTTTCTTTTTTTCATCCCCTCTACTACTAGAATTTTACAATTTTTTTAAATGCTTTTTTTTTTTATAATGGAAAACGTAGTCCACAACTAAGCCTTTAAATCTTTTGTTTATGACCTTCTAATACTCATAAGACTCAATATGTTCAACTATGTAATCATTGAAAATGTATTAACATTTACATAGGCTTTAGTCTTTAGTCTTTGTTTCCAAAGATTTTTCAAATGTTTTCAATTTTTTTTTTCTCATTTCCTTTATGTTTCTGAAACATTTCTGTTTCCAACCTAATCGAAACAACATACTGGAACAAAATTTTGATCCTTGATGTTACTATGTTCATTCTGCAACCTCCTAGGAACCAGTCATCAGTGATGCCAGAGGTATCATCATGGGAAGAAGAGCCTGCCACTGCTGATTCCCTTAAGCTTAATATCTAGGTTCACAAGTATAATTATTTATTGGTATAGTGTTTTCCTTTTCTTTCTTTGTAATCTTAAATTTATCCCATTTTATTATAGCAAAAATCATAAGACCAACTCGTACATCACCTTGTGCTTGTAATACTAATATACGTGTACATCTTTAGAGGACAAGATCGAACATTACACTTTGATTCTGATGGATTAAAACCCAAATGCAATGATATCTTACATATCTGATCCATAAGCCTATAGAGGTACATTGGGAGAGCAAAGCCAACTCTTTTACTCACCTCTTGCAGTTCCATGGTTCAAAGCATTTCCCAATGAAAGAATAGTTTGCATGATTCTTTTTAACTTGACTGAATTCCTGATCTGATAAGCACGTTATTCAAAATGATTAAACAAAGATAGTCTTCAAAGTAACGCCTTTGTCAAGAAAAACAAGAAAAGAAAAAAGGCCAATTATCTTACCTCTTCAGCTACAGAATTTACAATATTCAAATTATTTCTGAGGTCAGATACCTGAAGGAGAGCAAGAAAGGAAACATATTGGTAACAACAAAGAAAGAATAAAAGAAAACAATTAGCAACATTGCTCTCTGACCTGTGTATGAAACTGTATTTTAAATGAGAATACTCTTAGTTTACACTCCACCCGTGGCACTTTCATCAACTCTAAGAAGAACTGTCACAGACATGTTAAAAGCATGTGAATCAGAACAAAATGAAAAACAAAGCAGCTTTAGACACATATGAAGTAATCCTCCCTGAACCATATAAGGCAGTTAGGACCACAACTGTGAAACAGGATGTTATAATTGAAGATGAAGGAAAACAATCTGACTAACCTTTTCACATTTTCCTAAGTTCTCCTTATCACCATTGTAATTCTGATCATGGAACTAAGATTAGAATACAGAAAAAAAGAGAAGGGCACACCCATATTTCAATAGTTGACAATCTATTTCTACAACTGGAAGGTATCTAATAAATGGTGGGATAATATTAAAATCCCATCATCTTAGAGAAGATTCTAAAAAATGGCAGATCAAAAATACTCAGAAACAAAGTTCACTTACCTTGAGAACTTCCATTTCTTCTTTCGTTGGACAGAATTTTATCAGATTTTCAACTTGATCAATGTCCAGTGCGGAATCATCCAAAGCAAGGACTGAACTCTGTATGAGATTTGTACCAAAGCAACAATTAAAGGGAATATTTATTAAAAGCAATATTTTTGTTTTTAAATATATATATAAAAATAAATAAAAAATCTGTATCTCAACCACGTGTGCAGAGCTGCAATTGGAACAGAAACATAATTTGGCACATAAATATTGATATGATAAATGGATATCAGCCCAACATTTTCAAAACAAGGGTTCCAGCTACATGGACATGTATTTACGAATGCGACTACTACTATGTCCTGACTTGTCTTGGAAGAACCATAGAGAGTATCCTACAATAGTAAAGTAAAATAGATTTACAATGAAAACAAATAAAATGATCTGTAATCCTCAAGCTAGTGGAACATAAATTATCAAAACAAGAAACTGTAGTTGTGATTGTATCTACAAATTTGGTGTCGACAGACATTGTTAATTCCAAAGTGTTATTATCTTTTGAAAATTAAATATCTGGGGGAGGGGAGATGTGGCACAGAGAGGGAGAAAGAAGAAGAGGAAGAAGAACAACGGTCACTGCCCTAACACAAAACAGCCACAGCCTTCAATACTCAATATTATTCAATGCAAATCCTAATATTTATAAGTCAAAAGAAACCTAATCAAAATAGAAACCTGAATCGTATTATTATTTGGAAACTTAATAAAAAACTAAATATTGCTAATATCTTAACTATCTATAAATCAAAATAAATAAACATAAATATTACAATTTAGAAAATTATAAATAAAGTTTACAACCAAAATTTGTGTGTGTCCATTCAACATCAAGGGGTTTCATATTAAATCTAAACATATATCTATATATTACAAAGCCCATTTCTAACCAGAACAGCAAAGGATCCATTTAGTGTGCAGGGAGAAGAGCTTTAAAAACAAGCAAGCAGACAAAAACAAAACAAGACATAGACACAAAAGGTTTAGCTCACCATCAAATCACTCAAAGGAACCTTAACTTTCGTAAGCATGATTTCACAATTATATGCCCGTCTGAGGTCTATCTGCAAGGACAAGAATATATTTTATGATAACAAATCAGAATTTATACTTTGCAAATCATAACTGCTCAATCATGAATACAAGAAAAAAATTAAAGAGTAAGACCATGCAATACACACTAGATCCTCATATTGAATGACGTAAACCTCAGATTCAGCAGAAATGTAGTATGAAAGTTAAAAACCTATGTGACAACAATGAGACGCATCACATTCAACATTGCGAAATAGAATTAGACATGGCATTTTGCAAACATTCACAAAAAATGAAATTATACTCTCACCCATTATACCCTCTAACCAACAATAAATGGAATTTTGACAGAATGCATTCTAACTCCAATTAACTGTGTGTGCGCGCGCGCGCGCGTGTTCTGGCACCCATGTGCATGGGTATGAACATATACATGTTACACAAATGTGCATATACACCTGAATCTATATTCCTTGTATAGATGGAAATTTGGGAACATATTTTGAACCACATCTAGAAACCCTACAAACTTTCTTCTCCACATAAAACAGTAACCTATAAGCTTTCTATAACCAAAAATCACTCCAATTCCTACTGTAGGCAGCAATACTCCAAGTTTCCTAAAGTTATCCTGCTTCACGACCTACTGAGGAAAATGCCAGCCCACACGGAACCGCCAAGATAGAAGGGTGGACAAATGCAACAGACAGCTCTAATCAAGAGTAAAACAGGATAGATAAACCAAGTAAACAAAACAAATAGGAATGCTACTAAAAGGATAGATAAATCAAGTAAACCAAATAGACAGGAATGCTACTAACTGCATGCCCTATTTTTTATAAATAAGCACTAAATTACCAGATTAACTTTGTCAGATTTAGTTCTCAAGCCATGACGATTTGATCTCCCACCTGTGCTTCCATTATTCGAATTGGGAACAGTGGCCGCAAAAAGACTCTCAAGTTCAGACATATCAAACTCTGGAGCCCTAGTGCAGACAAAACAGGAAGAGAAATCATGCCAATGTAATTGAATATGCAACCATATTTATTTTTGAAAAAGAAAATTTAAAAAATAAACAAATAGAAAGAAAGAAAGAAAGAAAGAAAGAAAGAAAGAACGAAATGAGAGAAAAGAAGCTTAGGAAAATCGCACATACTTGGAAGCTTCATCAGGTTTTTGTGCCTCAGCCCATAAGCTTCCTTGCATGGCCCTTGTTAACTTCAGCCAATGATATGGCTTCAAGTTAGCCCTCCTATCCTGATTCCTTGGACATGTGCGTGAAGACAACTTTCCCTTCATGCTGAAAGGTGGTGCAGGAATTGGAGGTACATTTCCATTACTGCCTGCAGAATGAGATCGTGGAGCGGTTCCACCAGTTTTTAATAACCCATTGGAAAATGGAGCTGGAGGAGGTGGTACAGGTGGAACATGTGGAGAATTCTCAGACAAGGGATCCTTTGGAATGTTGGGAGGAGGGGGTGGTGGTGGCGCTGAGGATGCAATACTAGGGCTTTTAGCTGGCTCCGAACATAGAGGAGGTGGAGGAGGGCCAGCCACATCTGCTGAAGAAACTGGGACCACAGCTGATGAAGCAATCCTAGAGAGTGGAGGAGCTGGAGGGGAGGGGGAGGGGGAGGGGGAGGCGTTGAGAATGAGTTCTTAACAGTGGGAGATGGAGACGGCCATGAGGAAGAAATGGGTGGAGAAGGGGGAGTGGGAAATGACTTCCTGATAGTGGAAGATGGAGCTAACCCTAAGACAGATGGAGGTGGAGGAGGTGGAGGGGGTGGAGAAGGGCCAGCCACAACTGCTGAAGGAACTGGGTCAATAGCTAATGAAGCAATCCCAAAGGGTGGAGAAGTTGAAGGGGGAGGAAGAAGAGAAGTTGAAGATGAGTTGTCAACCGTGGGAAATAGAGCCAGCCCAGAGGAAGAAGTGGGTGGAGGAGGAGGAGGAGGAAGAGTGGCAAATGACTTCTTGATAGTGGGAGATGGAGCTGCCCCTGAAAAAGGAGGTTGAGGGTTAGGCAGAGCAGAGAATGATTTCTTGACTGAGGGTAATGAAGATGCTCCTGAAAGAGAAGCGGGTGAGGCTGGAGGAGAAACTGATGATTGTTTCGCTTCGCACTTTACTGAGGTTAAAGGGTGTTGGGAAAATAACGACGATGATAGTCCTGAAGCTAATAGGGGATGAGGAGGAGGAGGAGGAAGGGAGGGAGAGGCAGGAGGAGGAGGAGGAGGAGGAGGAGGGGTTAAAGAAGTTGTAGTCATAGTTGCAGAAACCGCCACACAAGGTTGTAATGAGGGAAACGGCTGTGGTGGCTGCAGTATCGAGACGATGCCGGGCTGAAAAGGTTTAGACAGCCTTGGAACAGGATCTGAAGCCGCAGGAGTTAGAGATACCTGGTGAGTGATTTCTTTGTTTTCAGACTCTTTATGGTCATGCAACAAAGCTGTAATGCCCAGAGCTGAGGGTGCACTATGATATCTTGAGATAGACACAGGTGAACCTTGCAACAAATTGCAATATGACACTGGAGAAGATAGAGAAGTGTGAGGTATTCTCTGGGATATGATATTAAGATGAGCAGGGCGCTGAAGAGCAACCTGCAGTTCTTGGGGCTCAATCTTCTTCACTGGTGAGTTCACATCTAGAGATGCCTTTGGAGAGGGCATAATAAATTGTTTACCCAGAACAACTGATGGGGAACTTTTGAAGTTGTCATCTGATTCATTCAACTTTGGTTTCTCTACAACTCTTTCAGGACTTGGTTCCTGCAACAGACGGTTATTTTTCTCACATGAGAGAGGGCCAGACTCCAAATTTTCTAGAAGCATATCAATTTTCTGGGGTGTCGCAGGTTTTGGTTTCTCTATAAATTCCTCACAATATGGTCCTAAGAACACACTGATCTTTTTAGCACTGCGGGGAGAGGCAAACTCCATTTGTTCTTGGAGAATATTGATTTGCTGGAGCATACTTAATGCTAGATCCGCCTTTGAATCTATCCAATCCACATTGCTGAACATCTCTTGAACTTTAGCAAATGCTTCAATAGGAAGACCTTTCTCTTCAGTACTAGGCAAATCAATTGAAATAAGTGAAGATTCCGCATCCATCTCTGAGAAAAGTACCTTCAGCCAGCCAAAAGAAAACAGAAATTTGCTTCTTAAGAAAACAGACACTGCATTGCTAAAGATTATTGAAAAAATGGGAAAAGGATATATACCTCTGCTCTGAAGTCCTTGGGAAACTGATCCTTGGCATTCCATAAGATATCAATTTCATCACGGTTAAGCATCAAGATGTTTGATCTAATAAAAGCGGTGTTGAACATGACCCGGAACATCATTGCCTCACATTCCAATTCATTATCCAAGCTAATGCACTCGAGCACAACATCGCCTTGAGTATGGCAATGAATGTCGATTTTAACAAGTTCGCAATCTGCCTGCAATAAAATATGAAGGATTTCCCAGGGAAAAATATATATAACGAAAAAAAATATGCATTAAACTAGATTAACATGAATGCACTTCCAAATTAGAGAATAGAAAGTAAAAAAATGTTTCCACGAATTGTTTTCTGTACTCAATAAATTCCCAATCCCTACAAAGAACTCCGTACAATAGGAGATGATTAACAGATAAATGCACATTTCTGTTTTGGTAAAAAAACCAGTTGGTCTTTACTATTCCATCTGGCAAAAATTAAGTCCGCAGAGCCAATATAACATTGACAATCCAAAACATTGTGAAGTACCTTACAACTAGACAGGATACAAGATAGATATCAACTTAGAAAATATGAGGAAGAAAGAATATATTGCTGTTATATTCAAAACTTCTTATCTTGTGAAGAGAAAACTACACTCCTTATATAGGAGAGAACAAGAGCTACTATTTGTGCCACTAAGATCCACTATCACCACTAAGAGATCCACTATCACCACTAAGAGCCACTACCTATCTCCTTGCATAATATATACATCCATTATAGCCACTATCTAGATTACTATATACATCCATTATAGCCACTATCTAGATCACTAACATAGTGTATATAGACATTATCATAACCCACTAACAGCCACTATATGTCCACTAACAGCCACTAACAATAATAATCAGATTTCCAGCACTCCCCCTCAAGCTGGTTTGAAGATATCTTCCATAGCCAGCTTGCTAGTCAGCTTATCAAATTGCTTCTTGTGTAGTCCCTTCGTTAGCACATCAGCTAATTGTTCACCTGTTGGAAGGTAGGTCATACAGATTATGCCAGCATTGATTTTCTCCTTGATGAAATGTTTATCCACTTCTATATGTTTTGTGCGATCATGTAGAACTGGATTATGAGCTATAGATATAGCTGCTTTGTTGTCACAATAGACCTTCATAGGTGTCGGGTGAGAAAGCTTTAATTCTTCAAGAATTCTTTTAATCCACATTACTTCACAGATTCCATGGGCAACAGCTCTGAACTCTGCTTCTGCACTACTTCTAGCTACCACATTCTGTTTTTTACTCCGCCATGTAACTAGGTTCCCACCTACAAAGGAGCAGTATCCGGATGTTGATCTCCTGTCTGTAACACTTCCTGCCCAGTCTGCATCTGTGTATACTTCAACTTGAAGATGTCCATGTTTCTTGAACAGTAAGCCTCTCCCTGGAGTTCCTTTCAAATATCTTAAGATCTTATAAACGGCCTCAAAGTGCTCTGCCCCTGGTGAGTGCATGAACTGACTTACCATGCTGACTGCAAAGGCAATATCAGGTCGCGTATGAGACAAGTAAATCAATTTCCCTACAAGTCGCTGATATTGTTCCCTCTCTTTGACTTCTTCAGCCTTAGCAGCTTGTAACTTCAAGTTAGGCTCGATCGGAGTCTCCACCATCTTACAACCAAGCATACCTGTTTCTCCAAGGAGATCAAGAACATATTTTCTCTGATTAACGAATATACCTTCCTTGGATCTTGCAAATTCCATTCCGAGGAAATACTTGAGGGCTCCCAGATCCTTAATGTGAAATTCTTTTGCGAGTTTCTCTTTGAGGGCTGCTAACTCTGCTTCATCATTACCAGTTAAAATGATGTCATCAACATAAACAATCAAAATTGCAATTTTACTGTCTTTTGAATGTTTATAAAATATTGTGTGATCTGCTTGACTCTGCGAGAAGCCACAACTGATAACTGCCTTCCCAAAGCGTTCAAACCACGCTCTTGGTGATTGTTTGAGTCCGTATAATGACTTGTTCAATCTGCATACTTTGTCGCTACCAAGTCTCTGCTCAAATCCCGGCGGTAGGCTCATGAACACCTCCTCTTCAAGATCACCATTGAGAAATGCATTTTTAATGTCAAGTTGATGTAGAGGCCAATCTGAATTTACTGCAAGAGATAACAGTACTCTGATGGAATTTATTTTAGCAACAGGAGCAAACGTCTCCTGATAGTCGATCCCATAAGTTTGAGTGAAGCCTTTAGCCACCAGTCTCGCCTTGTATCTCTCAACGCTTCCATCTGCGTTACATTTTATCGTAAACACCCATTTACACCCAACTGTTTTCTTGTCTTTGGGTAGATCAACTATCTTCCAAGTACCACTTCTCCTTAAAGCATTCATCTCCTCCATGACTGCTAATTTCCAATTCGGATCATCCAATGCTTCCTGTATATTCCTTGGAACAAACAAGTGTGAAATCCTAGATGTGAAAGCTCTATGGTTTTTAGACAGTCTTTGATAGGAGAGGTAATTTGCAATAGGATGTTTAATGCAATTTCGGACACCTTTCCTAATTGCTATAGGAACATCAAGGTCGGAAATAGAAGGAATAGGATTACCTAAAATTTCGATGCCAGAACTCGGGTGGACATTCGGGTCATTAGGATGGACATTCGGGTCATTATTCCTCAGATGAAATCGCTTTCTAGTATAAACCTGAAGCTCAGAATTTAGATCATTTGGTAGTACTTCTCCCCCTAAACAAGAATCTTCTTGACTAGGCACCATAGAACTTGGTTCTCCTAAGTGATCATTATCAGACAGATGTGGTTTTTGTGTAGGATAAATGACATTGGGGAGCGGGATAGAAATATCCCAAAAATTGTCTTCTACTACTCCACTTGTCTCCCCCTGAAGAGAAGTGTTGGGGAAATAAGATTTTGTTTCCACAAATGACACATCCATACTCACATGAAATTTCTTGGTTTGAGGATCGAAACACTTATACCCCTTTTTGTTTGAGGAATAACCCAAAAAAACACATTTTATAGCACGGGGGTCAAGTTTTGAACGAAATTGACTGGGAACATGAACATAGGCAGTACATCCAAAAACTTTGGCGGGTAAATCAGAAAACAACCTCGTGTCAGGAAAAAAAGTTTTGAGACAATCAAAAGGTGTTTTGTATGTTAACACCTTTGTAGGCATCCTGTTTATCAAATAAGAGGCTGTTAAAATTGCTTCACCCCATAAATATTTAGGAACATGCATGTAAAACATTATAGCACGTGCTACTTCAAGTAAATGTTTATTTTTTCGTTCTGCAATGCCATTTTGTTGAGGGGTATCCCGACATGTAGATTGATGAAAAATCCCCTTTTTTGCCAAAAACTCACCCAACTGCTCATTGAAATATTCTGTTCCATTATCAGAATGTAAAATACCAATTTTGGTTTGAAATTGGTTTTCAATCATATTGTAAAAATTTGTGAATAAATTTTTCACGTCAGATTTTTTATTCATCAAATAAATCCAACATAAGCGGGTATGGTCATCAATAAATGTAACAAACCATCTTTTACCAGAAAGAGTAGTGATTTTAGAAGGGCCCCAAACATCACTATGAATCAAATAAAAAGGTTTGGAAGCCTGGTAAGGTTTTGGCAAATAAGTAGAGCGATGAAATTTTGCAAAAATGCAACTTTCACAATGAAAAGAAGAACAATCAATCCCTTTAAATAATTCTGGAAATAAATGTTTCAGATAAAGAAAACTAGGATGTCCTAGCCTATAGTGCCATAGCATTATTTTTTCTCGAACAGAGATTGAACTAGTACTATTAAAGCTCTGAGCTTTTTTACTACTAACAGGTACTTCATCAAAGTAGTAAAGACCTTCAAGCATCCTAGCACGCCCAATCATCATCCCCGAGTTCTGGTCCTGAAATTCACAATGGGATTCAAAAAATGTAACACGACAATTAGAATCCTTAGATAGTTTACTGACAGACAAAAGGTTACAGGCTAAGTTGGGGACGTGAAGAACAGCATTGAGATTAATTTTCTCAGTTAGTTTAATAAATCCTTTTCCTGCAATAGGTGAAAAACTACCATCGGCTATTCTGATTTTGTCATGACCAGAACAAGGGAAATAGGTACTAAATAAATGGGAAAAACTAGTCATGTGATCGGAGGCACCGGAATCTATGATCCACGGAGAGAAGTTTAGGCAAGAGAAGGCTTTAGGATTTCTACCTGTTTGTGCCAAAAAAACACTAGGAGTACCGGATGAGGAGTTGGATTTTATCAGCTTTAAGAGTTGATCAATCTGCTCTTTGTTGAAGGACCTGAATCGGCTTCATTAGCAGTAGGAAAGCCACGATTCTTCTCTCCTTGTTTGCTGCTTTTCCAGTTGACAGGTTTGCCATGGATCTTCCAACACGTTTCGCGTGTATGGCGAGGCTTGTTGCAAAAATCACACCAGACCCGTGGCTTATCATCAAACCTGCGCTGGTAATTTGCAGCCTTGTTGGCCGCAGCATCGCTAATTAAAGCAGAAATTTCAATTGACTCACCAGTACCTTTTTTCTTAAGCATGACGCTCCTTCGGCTCTCTTCCCTTCTGACTTCGGCAAATACTTCGCCAATGGATGGGAGAGGAGGTCTGCCAATAATTCTTCCTCGCACTTCATCGAACTCAATGTTGAGGCCGGCAAGAAACTTGTAAATACGGCTGTCTTCCACAGTTTTCTTGTGGTGGTTGCAGTCGTCAACCGATTTCCATTCGTATGTGTTGAAGATGTCAAGATCTTGCCACAACCTTTTCAACGAATTGAAATATTTGGTGACGGAATCATCTCCTTGACGAATCTCTCCCAACTTCAAAGTCAATTCGAAAACTTGAGATTGATTTCCTAGGTCAGAATACATCTGACTAACATTATCCCACAACTCTTGTGCAGTAGTATAGCACATGTAATTAGAGCTTATATCCTCCTCCATGGAATTGACCAACCATGTCATAACCATGGAGTTTTCAGCGTCCCAACTGTCGAACAGCGGATCATTAACAGCAGGAGCCTTCTTGTCACCAGTGATGTAACCGATCTTTCCTTGCCCACGGATATACATCCGGACAGATTGTGACCAGCGGAGAAAATTATCACCATTTAGGCAGATGGTGGTGATTTGGACAGAATGAGAGTTGGATGTTTTCACCGGAATGGCAGCGGCAGGGGTTGAAGTGGTTTCGGACGTGACTTCCGACATGGCTATGACGGTTTTAGGGCTGCTGTGTTTTTGTTGCTCTGATATCAACTTAGAAAATATGAGGAAGAAGGAATATATTGCTGTTATATTCAAAACTTCTTATCTTGTGAAGAGAAAACTACACTCCTTATATAGGAGAGAACAAGAGCTACTATTTGTGCCACTAAGATCCACTATCACCACTAAGAGATCCACTATCACCACTAAGAGCCACTACCTATCTCCTTACATAATATATACATCCATTATAGCCACTATCTAGATTACTATATACATCCATTATAGCCACTATCTAGATCACTAACATAGTGTATATAGACATTATCATAACCCACTAACAGCCACTATATGTCCACTAACAGTCACTAACAATAATAATCAGATTTCCAGCATATCAGGATGGGATATGCTGTCTGACACGTTGTTGTTGGATACACAGTTGACAGGCATACCAAAAAGGAGAGAAAAAAATATTTCCAAACCATGAAAAGTTCCATGAGTTACATTCTGATTAATCTCCTAATCATATAGTTATATCAACACAATCATAAAATAACTATGTTCAATGCTCAATGCTACATTTAAACTTCAATTTACACTAGATGTTTAGCACTTGAATAATTGTAATCATGTTTCCAGTCTATGAAACACAGACACTCCATTTTAGCAGCCGTAACAATGTCGAAAACATGTCGGAAATTCCATGTATCGTGTAAAAAAATATATATATATATTTTTTGTCATCCAAGGACATGCGTATATGTGTCCTATTTGAGGGCACGCCACACAACACACTAAGGTTTATATTATGATTTTAGAAAGGTGATTTGGTGGTCAAAGTATAAATTTGGAAACAAGAGGGTGAAAATTGGAAAAACAAAAATGTTCCACTAATATGTTCAATCTTCGATGTCTCTAATCTATTCCTTTTATTCTATTCCCTAAAGTTCATCTGAGAGAGGTGGAGAGCATATCTCCTTGAAAAAATCGGTTGCCCTTCTCATCTTTTGCTAGTGTTCTTATTAGCCATTTACCCTCATTCTAGGGAATTTTTGGTGCAGACTTTTGGTAAATATTAACTCTGTATTATTACTCATCAAACGAAATAGTGGAGATTTATGTATTTTTTTACAGATGATCTATTCATTATTGAACCAAAATGCTTTTGATATTTTGTGTTATAAATTTATAATGGTTTGTGATTCATGAAATAGTAGTATTTTTTATGTTGAATAATATTCAAATTATAGATTGAGTGGTATTTTCATGTTGAATTAGTATTAATTTTTCTTTTTCTTTTTTTGGTTGTTGGTGGATAAAAATTAGCAAATAAATAAATATAATTGTTGTATCCTTGTTGTGTCCATAATTTTTGTTTTTGAAAATCGTCATGTCTCATGTCAATGTCCGGGCCCATATCCATGTTGGTGCATCTTACTTTCTAGTTCAAATGAACCCAAAGTTAGACACATTCATCAAACAATATGCATACCCAAGTCCATTCAACATGATACGTAAACTCCTGTTTCTTTTTCCAATCAGATTTGGATTGTGTCCCATTATCCAGAAAACTACTGCCAGTTAAGTTTTTTTTTTAATTTTCAATTGATAACGCTGCCAGCTTAAAGTTGACCATTCACAAAACAAAACCAAAAAAAAATCAACAATACTCCAGCTTCATCTTCTAAACCAAAACTGAACACCATGACAAAACTAATCCTATATTCTACTACAATATTATTTACATAGGTTCAATCACATTGAATAATGGTAAGAAAAATAAATCAACACATCAGAACATATTGATATCGATGTAAAAAGATGTTATTTCGTGATCTGGCAAGAACAGTGAAAACCACATATAAAAAAGAAAAATGAAAGAGAAAGAATTCACATAAACAATAGCAAAAGAGATTAAATGTCACCTGCTTGTAATGCCGAACAGTTTTGCTATTCTTAGGTGTTGAAAAAAGCACCTTAGGAGTCCGATCAGCAACCATGAAGGGATCCTGTCCATATATCCTAAACATTGGACGGCAGCCTCCCTCTCCATCCATGTTAGGAATGAATCTAAGGATGATGCAATCCAATGTAAGCGCCCTATCCAATGGTGGCCACACCAAACCCACATTCCTTCTTGAGACATATTGTAGGTACCTCAATTGTGAAGGTAATGGATTAAGTGGCGAGATCAGCTGCAAAAGCTCACGAGGTGCTTGTCTATATATCATGTCCAGAGTTTTCTGTTCCCCTGTGAATTGCTTCCTATAAATCAATAGGGCAGCAAGCACGAAAGCCAAAACTGGCCATCCACCACACTCGCAATGCATTAAGAGTACATTCTGCTGACAAAGTGAAAGCCAACTCTCACTTGATCTTAGAAAGTGATGGATCGTCTCCATGGTGAGTATTGGGCAACTTTCATACTGGCGAGGATACTCCATCACAGTCATGTCATACTCAGACAATACTTTAGCAATCTGGCTTTGATTCTCTCCCTCTCGGAAGTTAAATACCATGAATGAAGCGTCAAGGGAGTATTCACGAAGGTTGTCCACTATGCCACTCACGTAGACTTTGTATTCATTCTCTTCCAAAACATTAGTGGTAAAGCAGCAATCGAAGACTACACATTTACAAAGGAGCAAATGCAAACATATAAGTTCAACACATTTATAGGTGCTTTTACAGCACCAAGATGCAATAATTACTATATAATGCATATCATTATTCCTTTCTTTATGCAAGCAAGCTCATACACCAAAAATCAATCAAACTAACTAAAATGTGTCAATTCCATCTCCAAAGTATTAAATGCGAGTTAAAGTGGTCTCCACAATTGATGCCATCAGTATTCATCATACAGAAAAGGGGTATTTTTTAACAAAAAATTACACCTCAACAAAAAATAAGGAACATTTTGGCTTATCGATGATTTTGTCAAAGAAGGACTTTCATGAAAAGACACCATAAGAATGAATGAGTCAAACCCACTTATTACACGCATTTGGAGACGATGAAAAACCATCAAGCAAAGACAACAAAGATGCCAACTCAAGAGTTTCTCGATCATTAAGATTTCTAATAAAATTGATTTTCCATGAATCGGTGCCAAACTAGAGTTGGATAGCTTGATATACATTGTTGGGTCCACTTATTAACAGCTTAGGCTTGGATGACTTAACATACTATCAGACTCAGGTTAGAAGAGATCTTGGGTTTTTAGTCCCTGTTTGCATTCTTTCTTCTCGTGTTTGCATTATTTCC
Organism: Camellia japonica; assembly: GCA_030407325.1. Lineage (NCBI taxonomy): Eukaryota > Viridiplantae > Streptophyta > Magnoliopsida > Ericales > Theaceae > Camellia > Camellia japonica. Next base: position 139,813,645 of record JAPPVO010000013.1, read on the forward strand.
TTTCTCTATATATGGATCTCTGCATCTCCAAGTGCAAGATGGGGTTGCACGTGAGGGAGGGTGTTGGATAGTTGGGCGCATTTCCTAGCAGCTTAAGTTTTTAGGACACTTGGTGACTTACGACTAGAGCAAGCTAAAGTAGCAATAGAAGCATCATAAGAACTAGCCACTTGATATAAATGTGGGAACGCCACATCAAAGGAAAAATCACCCAGATTTAACAATACTCTTAGGGGACAAAATTGACACAATTGAAACGTTGGAGACCAATGACACAAAATGCATACTTTAAGGACCACAAGTCTAATTAGCTCTAAATAAAAATATACAAGCATGCACACATGGACATGCCCTATACACGTGCAAATCAAGTCAAACGGGGATAGTTCCCTCAGCCCACCACCACTTGGCCACATGTGAGTGCACGCAAGTCTTCAAAGAACCTTCCTAAGTTCAAATTTGAGCAATAAAAGAACTGGTGTGTTTAGATAATTACAATCACAATGTAATCTCAAAATATCCAAATTATTTCCTCTGTTTTGGATGGCCTCCAAGACTCCAACAAAATTTCTTTCCCCTAGACTCATGTCTACGTATTTACCTTTTCTACAGCCTTGTACGGCCCAACAGCAACTGGACAAAATAACCAGCACCAAGAAATAAGGACAAAAAGGCTCAAAATATCTCCTCATAGAAGATGAAATCATTATCAAATACACTCAAGGCGTAAAAATATAAAAATTCGAATACAAGTGCCATTCGGATGGTTTATATTCAAATTATATGTATTGATGTACTCAGTCAAGGTTCGATGCATACCTTCACAAGAGCGGTAAAAGTCATTAAATAACTTATAAAAAAAACAGTAACATTCATTAAAGGCAACTATGCTTATTATTCAAGATTCAACCTTGTTTATCATACTGAATGTAAGTATAATTGCCGTTATATGTGTGTATGCTGTTATAATTGCTATAGGTATGTATCTGTCTATGCTTTAATTATTTTACCATGCCTGAATAGTCTACTGTCAAAGTAACCCTACTCCATCACAGGTAGAGCACCCAATAAAGGTTTTGAACCAGAGGAGCAGTTGCATCTGAAGAGATTTTTATATTAAGAACACTAACATAATTAGATTCAATTATTTACCAATTTGAACATAATTAAATATGTTTTAGATCTGAGAAAACTTCCAAATTTTTAAGTTGATATTTGTGATGAGGTGAACTTGCAAATTAGCAGGGTTTTTCATAACCGATTTAACCAAACATATCATCGATTGAGTTTTCATGGGAAGCAAAATTCACCTCAATGAATGCACACTAGTTTTGTTGATGCTTCCACAAAATCACATAAAATTCGTAAAGCAGTTTTTGGTCTTCCCCTAAAACATTTTAACTACACATTAACATTTCTTTTTTGTTTTCCCAAAAAAGAAATGTAGGTGGCCTCAAGGGAGTGTAGGCATTCCATGAGCATTCCACGCTTATTCATTTCTTAATTCATGCATTATCCACCAGAGTCTTGTAAACTAGAAAAACACAACCCAAAAACACCAAGGCAAGATATTCAAAACACATCAAAACCCACGAATCTTCAAACTACAAAGGATCAAAATTTAATAAAAATTGTTCAATCAACACTTACCAAAAACCCTTTCAGAAATCTCCAGAAGCCCTTCAGGTGGCTTCCGGTAGAAAAATTTCCTAAACAACGCCATTGTTGCTGAGATCCAAAGCAGTCACCAGCAACAACAAACCCTAGAAAAGCTCCAATACAACCCACATTGCTTCCAAACCCTAGAAACGGTCCAATACAATCCTCATTGCTTCCAAACCCAAACCCATTTCAGCTCAAAAACAGAGGGTCCCAAAATCTCAACACAAACAAACGTATATGCACACGAAAGAACATGTATGTAACGTGTAATGATTGGATCACAGAAGAGAGTGTGAATTCAGGAACCACCACAAGTGTGGATTTTGCTGGGGCTCTAAGGAACACTTTTTTTTTTTTTCTTTTTCTTTCTTGAAAATGTCTTCACATTCACACTTAATCCCAGAGAGACTTGGCTTTCAATGGGGGAAACCAAAGCTATGGAGGAGAAAGAAAGTGGTGGGGGAAGAGGAGAGAGAAGATTGAAGGGTCAGATGTGGAATTTGTTGGGGAAATTGAGGAATAGTGGGAATATAGGAAGATCTCAGGCTTGTCTTGTTGGTCTCTGTTTTGTTGGTGTGTGTCTTGTGTATTGTTATTTGGTGATTTTTTTCTATATTTTTATTTTTATTTTTTTTATTTTGGTGATAACATAATTGACAATGATGTCTGGTTGTTCCTTTCATTCTCATTCTCTTTCTCTCTCTAATCTCTCTCGTCATATCTGCTATTTTCCTTGTTTTTCTCTTTCTAAATTGGACTATATTTGGCACGTGTGTTCCCCCCTCAACAGAAAGTAACAAAAAATGTATTTCTCACCCTTGATTAAGGGATGTTTGGGATAGATTATTGGGGTGATTATAATTTATTTTAATTTAAAAATTTGTATTAAATTATTTGATGTAACTTTTGTTTATAATTTTTTAGGTAAAAATAACTTAAATAAATTAAGAAAAACTGATTATTTGTGTGTTCCTCCCCTCTTCAACAGAAAGTGACAAAAAGGTATTTCTCACCTTTGATTAAGGGGTGTTTGGTGTAGATTATAGGAATGATTATAACTTATTTTAATTTAAAAATTTGTATTAAACTATTTGATATAACTTCTGTTTACAGTTTTTAAGGTAAAAATAGCTTAAATAAGTTGAGAAAAATTGATTATTTAGAAGTTGGGAAATGATTGCTTTTGATTTCTGCTTTCTGATTATCAATTTTTAACCTACAATAAGTTGTACCAAACAACATAAGATCGTTTAATCCAATTAATTTCGCTTTCAATTTTTATTAATTTATTATTTTGACTTTTGTTACGAAAATTAAAAAAGATAAATTAAATGGATCTCTTTGAGATTTAAAATAAATTTTAAAATTTTTGAATAATGACATTAATTTTTTTAAGCTAAAAGAATTATAATAGATGTGAACAATGTAAGGATACAAATATAAACAATATAAAATATATATATATATATTTTTTTAATATAAAAGATACTATAATATCACTTGTGCTATGTACATGATTAAACAATAATTAATAAATTTATTTTTAAATTAATTATAAATAATTAAAAATAAATAATATTAAGTAAGTTTTAACTTTTTTTAACAAAAAGAGTATTTGAAATTAACTTTTTAAGTGATTTTTTGACTTTTTTAAGATATTAAGAAAAATTAGGATTCGTTTAGTAGTGACTTTTTTAATTGACTTTGGATTGGTTTGGGAAGTGGGTTGGTTTTTTGACTTTTTGACTTTTTTTGCTATTTTAGCCTGGGCTAAAAAGCTTGGTTTGGATATGGCTTTTTGGCTTTTTTGATTTTTTTTGTGAGAGAATAGTGTAATGATTATGGATTTGATGTAATGTTTTGTTTGTTGTGACTAAAATAACCTATTTTGTCTTTTGTGACTATTTTAGCCACAAATCATCTTTCCAAACGGACCCTTTAGACTTTTTTAGCCTGAAACTTTTTTGTTTGTTTAGTTTTCTTGTTTGGTTTTTTTTTTGTTTTTTTGCTTTGGAATGACAAACTTTTTTATTGACTTTTCATTTTTTTAACTTTTTTGATTTTTTTTTGTCTATGTGCATTATTTGACCCAAAATGTTTACAAACCAGGGCTTAATGTATTTATGAATGGACTTTTTAATCGTATGGGAAAATACAAGTATTTTTGTTTATTACTTAAATTTCCAGTTTTACCCTTCCAAAGATTTAAACACTTATGAACTCACTCACAATAATTGTTTGTTCTTTTCAAACTGGTACAAAGATTTTTGAACAAATTTTTTTTTTTATTGTATGTACCAAACACATTTTACCACTCTTTCTTAACTTTTTAATCAAAAAAATAACATCCCAAAAATGGCATGAGTTACACAAATTTTATTTTATTTTTTGTTACTATTAATTTTTGTCTAAGTATTATATAACAAATAGATATATAATAATTCAATTAGTCAAGTATGCTTTCGGTCAAATATAATTACATTATCAAGTATAATTACAAATAAAATTTTGGAGATTTTTTTTAGGGTCCATGATATTAAGATTTTATAGCATAAATGACATCTAATATTTTCATAATGTCTAAGGTCCCTCAAATTGATCCAGATAAATTCTCTGGACTTCACAGAGAAATTGACTCCCAAAATTTCTCTAGACTTTCCAGAGAAATTCTCCAAAATCTAGAGAAACTCTCTCCAAAATCAGATAAATTCCAGTTTCTGGCTCTTTACTCATCTCTCAAACCCACTTCATCTTCTTCACTATCTTCATCACAGACCTTCAACCTAATAATATTCAAATTTTAAGTTCCATTTCACACATTTTCTCAGCAACCAAACACTCAACTACTGATACAAAGTCCAAAGAAATTTTTCCCATAATTTCTCTGGACTCCCCAAATCTAGAGAAATTCTCTCCAAAATCAGAGAAAATCCATTTTCTAGCTCTCTACTCATCTCTCAGACTCACTTCATCTTCTTTACCATCTTCATCATAGACTTTCAACCTAATAATATTCAAATTTTAAGTTTCTTTCCATTTCATACGTTTTCTCAACAACCAAACACACAACCACTGATACAAAGTCCAAACAAATTCTTCCTAGAATTTCTCTGGAATCTCCAACCCAGAGAAATTCTCTCAAACCAAAGAAATTCCCAAACAAACATTTTCAGAGAAATTCTCTCAAACCCAGAGAAATTCTCTCCAAAATCAAAGAAATTCCATTTTCTGTGATTTTCAACATCTCTCAGACCCACTTCATCATCTTCATCACAGACCTTCAACCTAATAATATTTAAAATTTAAGTTTCTTTCCATTTCACACATCTTCGTAGCAATCAAACACGCAACCACTGATACAACAATCAACTAATCAGTAAAGCATAAAGAACCCCAATTGCGCAATTTTCACAATGACCATCATCATCATCTAAAATAACACTTAAATTCATCAATCTTCATAGTTACATATACATATATATATATGTGTGTGTGTGTGTGTGTGTATGTGTGCGCGTGTGTATAATTTACCTAAAAATAGGGCGGAGGAGGGAGGAGGATTAGTGGACCCAAAGTTGGGGATCAAACAAAATCGCTGCTAATTCACTCGCTGGAAGAGTCATCGTCGAAGAAAGAACCCAACGGGTGGGTCTAAGCTTGATATAAGGCCAACCCGAACAAGGCTCCAGCCTCTCAAACCCATTTCATCTTCTTCATCATCTTCATCACAGAGCTTTACTTCGTCTACCTATGCAAAGAAAGATTACAACTGCCAGAGATGGAAGTTTCTGGCGAGAATAGCAGAAATCAGAGATGAGCATGGGCATGGCGGTGGGAATGGGGACAATCTGGAAGATCAAGACTGTTGCTTTAGAGAAAGAGAGAGAAAAAAAAATGAGGTTTGATTTGAGAAATTTCTTTGTGCTATATTAGTGTTGGGGTTGAGGGACCTTAGACATCATAAAATAATATTGTGGATCTCTTCCATTACTAAATACAGGAGAGAGACCTTAGACTAATTTTTCCTAAAATTTTATAACTCATTTTATTTTTACATTATCAAGTATAATTACATTTTATTATTTTATTTTATTTTAAAACAAATAAAATCTTTAAAATTACAAAAAATTATACTTTCAGTCAAGTATAATTACATTATCAACAAAATTCATAATTATAATTCATCTATCACAGTTTGTCAAGTGATATAACAATCTTATATTTTTTTTGTCTCTCTCCCACTCATCTCCTATCTCTCTTTATTTTTAAGGCGATGTAGCAAAAAATTGAAACCTAATATTTAAATTTATTTCAGTAAGTCCATTAGGAAAAATATTCTCATATTAGTAAAATTTGTCATTTGATAGAGTATGATAAATTTAAGTTGACCGTAAAATGTAAGGGCACTTTCAAATTTTTTTAAATTTTATTAGATGATTGAGGTATCTAAACCATGTTAGATTGATGCCAATCAACACAAATTCAAGAATCACTAGACCAAGTTGTTTATGTACAAAAATTTTAAATTGGTAAACATACATCATTAGTATAAAAAAAAAAAAAAATCATAATAAAATGTACATATTTATGCATATTTAATAGTTCTGAAAAAATAAATTAAATGTAATATTTTTTTATACTGTTGTAATTATGACTGTAATTTCACTTTAATTTAGACAACTGTAGATATTTTTATAATATTTTTAAATAAAATTAAACAAAAATCAATTCAAACGAAGTAGCACTTCAATTCAGACAAAATTAAATAGATATTTGTTTATGTAAATATTTTTTGAATTGATATTTTTAAACAAATCAACTGGAGATAAAAATATTAAAGTGAATTTATAAAAATATTTTTTAAAAAAACTATTGGATACTTTTGAAATAATGCTCTACACAAATTGTCAATTAACACATATCATAATGTCACAAAATATTAAAAGTAAAAAATAAAAAAGAGTAGTGATATAAAAACATAAAACCAATACAAAAAAAAATATTAATAATGATTTGGTTGGATTTTGATCTATCACTTTATAATAAAAAGTCCATTGACATATTTTTTATTATACAAATGACATTATCACATCATATTAGGGTAAAATTTAAATAAAAATTCTAATGAAATAATATTTTCCAACAATTTTTTATTATAAGTAAAAAAAAAAAACAAAAAACAAATAATGGTCAGAGTAGAGGGCCAAATGATACATGAAATGTGAAAAAGACAAAAAATGGTCAGAAGTTAAAAAAAAAATACTTCAAGATGAAAGAGTCTGTTTCAAGAATGCAAGAGACTAAATATTAAGGATCTGTTTGGTAACGTTTACGTTTTCAGTTTATATTTATAAAAATTTTATAAACTGGTTTTTGTTTATTTTTAGAAAAACATAAACTACAAACGCGTTTGTTAATTGACAAAATGTTTAAAAAATTTTAAAAATATAAAAAAAGGTGAGAAATGATAAGTGGTGACAAGTGACGGCGGAAGACGGTGGTGGAAAGTGGTGACGGTAGGTGGTGGATAGCGGGTGGTGGTGGGTGGGTGGGTGGGTGACGGTGGCGGGTGGTGGGTGGTAGCGAGTGGGTGGTGGTGGCGGGTGGCGGGTGGTGATGGCAGGTGGGTGGTAGATGGCGGGTGGGTGGTAGTGGCGGGTAGGTGGCGGGTGGTAGTGGTGGGTGGGTGGGTGACGGTGGCGGGTGGTAACGAGTGGGTGGTGGCGGTAGTGGTGGTGGCAGGTGGTGGGTGGCGGATGACGGGTAGTGGTGGGTGGTAGCGGGTGGGTGGTGGTGGCGGGTAGGTGGCTAGTGGCAATGGTAGGTGAGTGGGTGACGGTGGCGGGTGGTAGGTGGTAGCGAGTGGGTGGTGGTAGTGGTGATGGGTGGTGGTGGCAGGTGGTTGGCGGGTGGGTGGTGGGTGGTGGTGGTGGTGGTGGTGGTGGTGGGTAGTGGTGGCGGGTGGGTGGCAGGTGGTTGGTGGTGGCGGGTGGTGGATGGTGGTGGCTGGTGGGTGGTGAGTGGTGGTGGCGGGCGGTGGATGGTAGTGGCGAGTGGTGGGTGGTGACGGGTTGATGGCAGGTGGGTGGTGGGTGGTGGTGGTGGTGGCGGCGAGTGTGTGGCAAGTGGGTGGTGGGTGGCAGGTGGCTGGTGGTGGCGGGTGGTAGCTGGTGGTGGCAGGTGGGTAGTAAGTGGTAGTGGGGGTGGGTGATGGTAGCGGAAAACGGTGGTGGAAAATGATGGCGGGTGGTGGCTAGTGTTGGGTGGTAAAAAAAAAAAAAAAATTGAAAACTCAAAACGGAAACATATTTTTTGAGTTTACATTTTTTGGCCAAATTTATAAACTGAGACTACTGATTTATAAATCAAAAATTTACCAAACAAGTTTTTATTTGAGTTTTTAAAATTTTTGTAAATATAAATAGAAAACTGAAAACATAAGTATTACCAAACGGCACCTAACTGACCTTCAATTGTCTTATCAAGATAGAGAAAAATAATGAGTTATATCATTGCATGAATGTAATATTTATAAGACGAGGAAGATGTAAATGACTTTGAGAAGATATAATGTATGACGGCTAGGGTCTTGAGGTAGGGAAAAAAATTAGTTAGAAAAAGGGTCCACAAAAAGGATCTTTTCCATTTTTCCTTTTTTAAACCATAAATCATGATTTTTTTTATTTTTAGATTATTTTTTTAACTTAAAAACTCACAAATTTAGTATGAAAAACAGTCAAATCAATTTATTTAATTTATTTATAGAGAAACAATTTAATTATAGAGAAATAACCAAATAAATTTTCCAAACTAATTACAATGAAACAAAATCAATCAAACGAAACAATTTAAATTGATTTTTGTTTAACTTATTTTAAGGAATGAAGGATTTAGGTAGAGATTTTAGAAGATAGACAAATAAATTGGAAGGTCAACGAATCGTGTTTCTATATTTGATTTTAGAAAATGATCATCTTTTAAGCAATGATCTTAAGAGATGAACTTGAATATTTTTTATTGATTTATATTTTAATTCAAAAATTATGTGAGACATATGAATAGTTTATTATTTTTTAAAATTGAAAAAATTGAGATTGAGCATGTGGAGCTTTCGCATTCCTTCTCATTAAAAATTTATTTTTCCTTAATATATAAAATAGATAACAATATTATTTTTTATCCATGTGAGTAGCGAATTTTTAATAAGAAAAGGATTAAGTAATGTGTGAAATTAAACATTGAAAGAGTTTAATATAATTATATTAAATATTTAGAATTTAGTGTATTTTTATCAAATTTTAAGAGATCAATGTAATTTACCTATTTATAACAAGTCCAACCCACCTCAGTATGGGCCTGCCTGCCTCAGTAAGGGGTTGTTTGTGATGTAAACAAAAAAAAAAAAAAATTCTCTTATTTTTATTTTACAGTAGGAGTGGAGGGAGGTCCCAATGTTCCTTAGATGACAAGAAGATTGAATTTTATCATTACATGGATATTGTGCTTGAATATTTTTTACTTTTTAAAAATAAAAGTTTATAACATAGATTTGTATCCCAATGATAAACTTTAAAATGATTGCCAATTGACAGTAAAATAAAAAGCAATAAGTATAAATTGATGAAATGAATTATCAAAAAAAAAAATTTGAAATCAACCATATCTTTTTGTCCAGGGAACATTCTTGCTAATTAATTGGCTAAATGTGAGCCCTATTTTCGCCAAAACTAGCAACAAGTTATTGGCCCTATTTGGTGCAGCTTAAAAGCTACTTATTTCAGCTTTCAGCTTAATTTAAGCTATTTTGATGTGTTTGGTTTAGCTTATAACTTTTTGGAAGTCAGAAATCAGCTTATTTTTTGAGTGGGGCAGGAGATGTTTAATTTATAAGTCAGAAATCAGCTTATCTTCATAGTTATAAGCTATAAGCTGTTTAGGCATAAGCTATAAGCACTTTCCCACAGTTCTACCAAACAGGGCCATTGTATTTTACGCATAAAATTCAAGTAGTGTTAAAAGCCAAAATTTGGTTATCACATTAAAAATAAAGTAATTTTGATTGGCTGAAATGTAAGTAGAATGCAATTTAATAATCATTTTATTGTCTATTGTCATATTTGGTTTACTTAAAAATTATTTTAAAAAATGTATTGCAAAAACAATATATTATTCATCATTGTATAATGACTATTTCATTGCATTTTATCTTAATTTCAGTAAATATTTTACAATTTATAAATGTCATACATTTAGAAAAATACATATATTCAAAATCTACATTTATTGTGAATATTTAAACTTAGTATAATGCAAGTCAAAATTTTGATTTATGAGTTTTTTTATTTTTTTATTTTAACGTTGTTGTTTACATTTCTTTTCTTCTACGTATTTTAGTTTGTTTAAAACACATAAAAGTAAACTATTTACGACAAGTTTTTAAAAAGTTTACTAAAAGAATTTATAAAAAAAAAATGATTTTTTTTTTTTTTATCTAGTAAACAAATTAAAATTTTCTTTAGATACATTTTATTTATTAAAAAATGTATTGACTGGAAATTGGTGGTAGCATATTCATTTGTTTTTTTGCAGCCCCTCGCCAAAACAGACGGCGTGAAGGACTGCAAAAGCGCATTATCTATGCTTTACATTTTGCTCGGGAGAGATAAAAAGCAACTTTCTTTTGCTTTATTTCCCAAATGTCAAGTTGCTATCATTTTACAGTCCCCCAAGTATAGGCATTTACACATATCTTTACTTGAAGCATCTTTATGGGATGTATTTGTGTGTTAGTGTAACATGTCAGCATAAATGAAATACAACTTAATTTTTTTTGCTCCAATGAATGTGTTTAAGTATAAGGCGTTTAAGGTAGGCATCGGTCGGTTTATGAAATGAAACACATGTCTCCTTTGGCAAGTTAATATTTTAATTAAAAAATTAAAAAATTATTAAAAAAATTAAAAGGATTATAATTAATATTAAAAAGTTAAATATTTTATTTTCTCTTTACCTTTTGTACATTTTTTCGTAAAAAGTTAAAAAGTCACCTCAAACATACTAATTTTTTTTACCTCATATTCTAGTCAAAAAGTTATTAAAATAGCCTGTTCCAAACTCCTTTGTGGTGTATACTCAATGTTTTTTTTATTTTTTATTTTATGATGGTCTCAGATTAAGCTAAACAATTGGCCAATATTTAGGTATAAGCATTATTTAAAGAGCTTGATCTAGAGGGACTTGTAATCACCTCTCATATATTTTTTTTCTAGTCAATTTAGTTTGAACGAATTAGCTCATCGGTTGGGTCAACAGGTGGGCAATGGATTGAGCTTGTGGCCAAGATTCAAAAGATTATTTTGTAGTTTATTTTTTTTGCTTTTTTCTTATTTTTTTTTCATAATTTATGATATGCTCACAATCTTGTTCCACCGATGGCTCAACAGTCTAACTTGGACTTCAAACCAAAAGGCCAAGCCTAGATTAATCTATTTGGAGTACAGACTTGTGTGTGGTAAAAACCAACAAAGTTAGACTGTGTTTGGTTTATTTTTGAAATTATGATTTCAAAGATAAAATTTTTAAATCACTTTTTAAAATTCATAATCAAATATATAACTCAAAATTACTTAAAGCTTAATTTAAAAATTAATTTCAAAACTCATAATCAAATACACAATTCAAATTTTTTTTCAAAACTTAAAATTAAATTTTTTTTAAAAACTCTATTTTAATGTTGTAGTTAGTTAGGGGATTTGAGGAAGGATTCGGAAAGAGAAATGGAAAAAGAAATATAAAATGTGAATAAAACATACTTATATTTCACCTAATTTCACACATTTTTTCTCTTTCCCTTTCTAAATCTCTCTCCAAATTCTGTAACCAAACATAGCATAAAAGAATGATGATAACCACTTCCAAACTTTATTTTCCATACTTTAGCCACATTTCATTGCGTTCTCTCGTCTTCCCACGCATCATCTTCCCCATTGTACATACTTTAGCCAAATTTCATTGCATTCTGTTCGAGATTGGCGGGCCATGTGTATAACTCGTCGAATGTACCATTGTTACAAAGGGTGAGTTTGGGAAGTGGATTGGTTTTTTGACTTTTTGGCTTTTTTAGCTATTTTAGCCTGGGCTTAAAAGCTTGGTTTGGGAAGGACTTTTTGGCTTTTTGGTTTTTTTGAGTTTTTTTGTGAGAGAAGAGTGTAATGATTATGGGTTAGATGTGATGTTTTATTTTTTTGGGGCTAAAATAGCCTGTTTTGTCTTTAGTGGGCTAAAATAGCCCAAACCACTTCCCAAACGCAGCCAAAAAAATCATGTTAATTAAGGTCAAGTTTGGTAAGTTTCAAAAAATTTTAAAAATTAAAAAATTACACAAAAAGCAAAAAAATTATTACTATTCACAAATAAAAAATATTAAAAAAATATTTTGTACATTTTTGTAATACAAAAGTTTGAATTACACTGTCAGCCGTACTGGCCCAGCAGGAAGGCAGGTCATACACTTTTTGGGCAAAAAAAAAATTACATATGTAAAGTCACAAAGTTTTATGGTAATGTTGGGCTCTTGGGGGCCTACTAAGGGTTCCATTTTAATAATCTGAACCGTACAATATTTAGAACTCGTCGAGTACTATATGCCTGTAAAAAATCACGTTGATCGGATATTGTTAACTATACGATCAAATCAGTTTTGTATAAACAAAACGGATGGTGTGATAGTTAACTGTTGAACAAAAACTAATCCGATCATATAGCTATCGATATCCGATCAACGTGATTTTTTACTGGCATATAATACTTGACGAGTTGTACATATTCAACTGTTCAGATTATTAAAATGGGACCCGTGGTGGCCCCCATGGACCGACAATCATGTCCAAACACTTTGCCCCTGAAGGAGGCAATAGTTTGCTGTGTAAGACAAACTGTTCCAGCAGGGAAACTGTACAATCTACTCAACTTTCTTCCCCTATATACTTTATTTATATAATTTTTTATTACATATTTTTTCGTAAAAAGATAAAAAATTAACCCAAACATCCATATTTTTTCTTCAACTTTTTAGTTTAAAAAAACAAAAAATACACTTATGACACCCAAACAACCCCATATCAAAAACTATTTGACCTGATCATATTTTAAAATAAATTATACTCCCTCCGTCCCATAATATTAGTCCCTTATTCCATTTTTCATTATCCCAAAATATTAGTCCCTCTTAAAAAATTAAGTACAAAAATAATATAAATTTCCTATTTTGCCCTTCTTTTAAATTCATAAATAATATAAAAAGTACAATTATGACATTGATATTCCCAAAAAAATGTACTATCAAAGGGTAATTTTGGAAAATCAACTTTTTAAAAGTACAATAATTGTACTACCAAAAAAAGTTGGATTCCCCAAAAGGGACCATTATTTTGGGACGGAGGGAGTAATAAAAATATAATATAATTAAATAATTAATAATATCTAATCAACATAATTTTTTATAAAAATAATATATTAAGGATTGGTTTGGGAAGTAGGTTGGCTTTTTAACTTTTTGATTTTTTGACTATTTTATCCTGAGCTAAAAAGCTTGGTTTGAGAAGGACTTTTTGGTTTTTTTGATTTTTTTTTGTGAGAGAAGAGTGTAATGATTATGGGTTAGATGTGATGTTTTGTTTGTTGTAACTAAAATAACATATTTTGTCTTTTATAACTAAAATAATAAAAAAAAAACCATAAAACTATTTCCCAAACGGTGCCTAAAGGAGCTGTAGAAATTAAACAATTTGAATCATCACCATAAACTTGAATCAGAGCACGCTAATGCCGTATAACACCCTCGAGGTCACTGATCGGAGATGTATCCTTATAATGAATACAAACAGAAACAGTCAATTTTGGGCACCGTTAATAAGCATTAAATTCATGGCGTTGTCGTGCATGAATCAATGGTCATTGTTTTTGGGGATTTGGATTATAGCTACGTCAACATCATAATCATAAATACTATCTTACCATATAATAGTACTAATAAAATATTGGAATAAGAACCCTTCAAAGTTTTCCCTCCATTTTCCACATTCCCTTCGAAAATTAGTAACGGAATTATTAGTGGGGGATTAAAACTTCATTTGAAAAGAGCTATTTGGAATTTTTTTATTATTTTAATTATAAAAGATAAAATAAAATATTTTAGTCATAAAAAATAAAATATCACATCTAACTTATAATTATTACACTATTTTTTCATAAAAAAAAGTTAAAAAGTCAAAAAATCCTTCCCAAACTAAGCTTTTTAACCTAGGCTAAAATAGCTAAAAAAGTCAAAAAGCCAATCCACTTCTCAAATGACACCTAAGTAAAATTATATTTGTTTTGATAATAGTTGTTAGTGCAGAAATTATTAAATTATTTTTATATAAAATAATAAAATAAATAAATAAATACAAAAAATTAAACATTAATGTTAAAAAAAAAATTCCCAATATGTAAAAAATAAAAAAATAATTTTTTTTAATCCCCTCACTATTTTTCTAATAGCACCTCCATTTCTTCCATCCCAATCCCATTTCCAACCTCCATCTTAATCACTTCCTCAACTCTACAAACAAACACAATACTAAATAATCTCACCTCCATCCTAATCCCATTCCATTCATTACACCCCAAAACAGACAGGGCCTTAAGATTATATATATCAATTAATATATTAATAGATAATGTAATATAATTTTAAAAGTTTTAAATATTTATAATTTGTATAATAGGTAAGATTAGTAATTATAACATAACACTAGTTGATACTAGTATGTACATTAATAGATGAGTTATGTTAGGAATTTCAGATAAATTATCAAATTTTTTATTAAACTTCTCATTGAATCCCATATCTATGTGAGAGATTTAGTAAAAAATTTAAGAAAAATGCTATAAATTTTAAAGAAATTATCAAATTTTTTACTAAATCTCGTATAGGACCCACATAAATTATATGGGTGTGAATTAAATCCTATACCCATATAAAAGACTTAGTAAAAAAATTTAATAATTTATTTAAGGGTCTGGCTTTGGTCTAGTCTATCATCGGACTGGACCGTGCTGTTGGGCCGTGGGGGCCCACCACGGGTCCCGTTTTAAAAATCTGAACCGTTCAATGTGTAAAACTCTTCGAGTACTATATGTTTGTAAAAATCACGTTGATCGGATATCAATAGCTATGTGATTAAATTAGTTTTGTATAAAAAAATGGACGGTGAATAAATTAACCGTTGACAAAAAACTGATTTGATCGCATAACTATCGATATCCGATCAACGTGATTTTTTACAAATATATAGTATTCGAAGAGTTCTACACATTGAACGGTTCAGATTTTCAAAACGAGACCCGTGATAGATCCCCATAAATCCAACAATACGGTCCAATTTGATGGTAGACTGGGCAAAAGCCAGACCCTTTATTTAAAATCCTAATATTACTCAAAATTTAATAATTTATATGGGTCGATAGCATTTTTCTTAATAGATACTAGCCTATCACCCGTGCTATGCACGGGATAATTATAGATATTTATATTTGTTTTAGATTTTTTTTTTAATATATAAATTATGTTTTTTAAGATTTTTTTCTTATCACTAACCATAGTGTATTGGGGAAGTTGAAAATGGTACTGCAGTAACTATACACGAATTGTATCTATAATTATTTGTATGAAGGGATTTTAAATGCTGATCAGGGGATTTTAAATGCTGATCAAGGGATTTTAAATGCTGATCAGGGGATTTTGACCAAATCAATAAATGCTGAATTTTTTTTTTTTAAATAAAAAATTTTAAAAATTCAGATTGGGATATTGAAGCTCTCATTAGGAATGGCAACGGGGCGGGGCCGGGGATCACCATCCCCGTCCCCGATCCCCGATGGTAGAAAATTCCCCGTCCCCGGTCCCGATCCCCGACGGGGAGCCTATCACCACCCCCGTCCCCGTCCCCAACGGGGATCGGGTTTCCCCGACCCCAATAATTCCCCGGCTAAAATTAAAAAAAAAAAAAATCAGTCCATACAAATCTGAGCTGTGAAATCAGTCCATAAAAATAAAAAATAAAAATCAGTCCTTCAAAATAGTCCATGAAATCAGTCCATATATTCACACACTCATCAACAACAACAACATCATCAACAAATCTGTGAGAGCATAAAAAAAAATCAGTCCATACAGATCTGAGCTGTGAAATCAGTCCATAAAAATAAAAAATAAAAATCACTCCATAAAAATAAAAAATAAAAACTCTAACACATGATTTTCTTCAACTTCATCTTCATCAGATCTGGGTCGGGGAAACCCGACAGAAGCAACGGAATGGAGGATGACGGCGGTCGGAGGGAGGCACAGAGATCGGCGTGAGGCAGATCGAAGGAAAACCCGACAGAATCAACGGAATGGAGGATGGCAACAGAATGCTTTAAAGATTTTTTTTTTAGTTTTTTAGTTTTTTTTTGTTATGTTATAATATAATATATAAAATATAGGTAGATATCTACAACTTTAATAGAAAATATTATCTGATTTTTTTGGGAAGAGAAAATGAATGCAAGTTTTAATTTTTTTTTTTTGAAAATTTGTGAGAGAGATTAGGAAGGAGAGATTATGAAATATTTTTATTATTAAATAAATAAATCAGTCAATAGTTTTTTTTAATCTATTTTGTAAATTAAAAATCAATAATTTTGGAAAATTGATTAATTTGTTCTATTAAGTGATTTAAAATTTTGATAGATATACATAAAAAAAATACATAATTATATTATTAAATTATAATTCAAATTTAGATGTTATATCTTTTTGATATCTATAGCTAAATTCTTATCTTTTTTATTTTTATTTTTGTGTGTAACCATAGTGTATGGGAGAAATTGAAAAGGGTGTTGCAATAATTATGAGAGAAGTCAAAAGGGATTGTGGGTTGGGAGAAGTCAATAAATGCTGAGGTTGGGTTAGAAGAAATTATGAAATAATTTTTGTTATTAAATAAATAAATCAGTCAATAGTTTTTTTTAATCTATTTTGTAAATTAAAAATCAATAATTTTGGAAAATTGATTAATTTGTCCCATTAAGTGATTTAAAATTTTGATAGATATACATAAAAAAAAATACATAATTATATTATTGAATCATAATTCAAATTTAGATGTTACATCTTTTTGAGATCTATAGCTAAATTCTTATTTTTTTTATTTTTATTTTTGTGTGTAACCATATGGGAGAAATTGAAAAGGGTGTTGTAATAATTATGAGAGAAGTCAAAAGGAATTGTGGGTTGGGAGAAGTCAATAAATGCTGAGGTTGGGTTGGAAGAAATTATGAAATAATTTTTGTTATTAAATAAATAAATCAGTCAATAGTTTTTTTTAATCTATTTTGTAAATTAAAAATCAATAATTTTGGAAAATTAATTAATTTGTCCCATTAAGTGATTTAAAATTTTGATAGATATACATAAAAAAAATACATAATTATATTATTAAATCATAATTCAAATTTAGATGTTATATCTTTTTGAGATCTATAGCAAAATTCTTATCTTTTTATTTTTATTTTTGTGTGTAACCATAATGTATGGGAGAAATTGAAAAGGGTGTTGCAATAATTATAAGAAAAGTCAAAAGGGATTGTGGGTTGAGAAAAGTCAATAAATGCTGAGATTGGGTTGGGAGAAGTCAATAAATGCTGATTTTTTTTTTATTAAATCAAAAAATTAGAAAATTAGGATTAGGAGATTGGAGCTCCCACAGGTCTTGGGGTTAAAAACCTCATTTTGCTTAATATATAGTATAGATATAGATAGATAGATAGATAGATATATCTTTTTATTTTTATTTTTATTTTTGTGTGGTTTCTATTCGGGTATTTTTTTTTTCAATTTATTTAAGATTGAGTTGTGGATATCTTTTTTTTTTAATTTAATTTATCTGTGGTTTCCATTTGCTTTTAATTATTATTATTTAGGTAAGTTATGATGTGAGTTAGATATGTTATAGACATGTGAGTTTTATTTATTTAAAGTTTATTTAGATAAACTTTAAAGATTTTTTTTTTTAGTTTTTTAGTTTTTTTTTGTTATGTTATAATATAATATATAAAATATAGGTAGATATCTACAACTTTAATAAAAAATATTATCTGATTTTTTAATAAAATAAAAAATCAAGAAATTTGAATTGAGATATTGAAGCTCCCACATGACTTGGGGGGTTAGAAACCCCATTTTTCTTAATATATAGATAGATAGATAGATAGATATATCTTTTTTTTATTTTTTTTATTTTTGTGTGGTTTCTATTCGGGTATTTTTTTTTTCAATTTATTTAAGATTGGGTTGTGGGTATCTTTTTTTTAATTTAATTTATCTGTGGTTTCCATTTGTTTTTAATTATTATTATTTAGGTAAGTTATGATGTGAGTTAGATATATTATAGACATGTGAGTTTTATTTATTTAAAGTTTATTTAGATAAACTTTAAAGATTTTTTTTTTTAGTTTTTTAGTTTTTCTTGTTATGTTATAATATAATATATAAAATATAGGTAGATATCGACAACTTTAATAAAAAATATTATCTGATTTTTTTGGGAAGAGAAAATGAATGCAAGTTTTAATATTTTTTTTTGAAAATTTGTGAGAGAGATTAGGAGGGAGAGATTATGAAATATTTTTGTTATTAAATAAATAAATCAGTCAATAGTTTTTTTAATCTATTTTGTAAATTAAAAATCAATAATTTTAGAAAATTGATTAATTTGTCCCATTAAGTGATTTAAATTTTGATAGATATACATAATAGAAAATACATAATTATATTATTAAATCATAATTAAAATTTTGATGTTATATCTTTTTGAGATCTATAGCTAAATTCTTATCTTTTTTTTTTATTTTTATGTGTAACCATAGTGGATGGGAGAAATTGAAAAGGGTGTTGCAATAATTATGAGAGAAGTCAAAAAGAATTGTGGGTTAAGAGAAGTCAATAAATGCTGAGGTTGGGTTGGGAGAAGTCAATAAATGCTGAGTTTTTTTTTTTTAAATCAAAAAATTAAAAAATTAGGATTAGAAGATTGGAGCTCCCACAAGCCTTGTGGTTAAAAACCCCCTTTTGCTTAATATATAGTAAGTAAGTAAGTATAGATATGCAAGACCACCGTTTGAAAACACAACCGTACGCTCCACTCTGTAATATACATTTACTCATCATCGTCATCATTCATCACTCCCAATTACTCTCTCTCTCTCTCTCTCTCTCTCTCTAAGCATATAAATGGTGGATCATCATTGACATTGTCGGTGTTCAAATTCTGGATACCCATCTCGCATGCGACCCTCCGACGTCCTAATGGAGGACAGCGATGATGATTTCTCCGGCGAATCATCGTTCATCGTCACCGATACAAGACGACGTAGAAGAAGAAGGAGAAGAGAGAGTTGTTTGTTCCCTCGATCGTTGCTCTTTCGATGGTGGTCGTCCTCCAAGAAGTCGAAGGGGCAAAAAATTGTGGAGGTAAAGAAGAGTGAGGACGTATCGAGAAGGGTGGGATTGGAGAGAGAGAGAAAGGAGGAGGTGGGTTGTTCGATGAATGGTCTGAATGGGGAGTCCTCTTCCTGCGTTTCGGATTTGAAAGAAGAGTCTGAAATTGATGAGGTCTCAGCTTCAGGTAATGATTATTTATTTTTATTTTTTTTTAAGGCCCTTTTTGTGTTGTTTCAATCTTTTGCTGTTTATGTGGCCGATTGTGGTGATTTTATAGGAGCATCTCTACTTCTTCTCTCTCTCTCTCTCTCTCTCTATATATATATATATATATCAAGTCTTTTTGAAAAATTCTAAATTTATCCTATAAACATGTTTTAACTATTTTTGATGAAAGAAAATCATCTGTGAGACCTTGTTTGGGAATAAGTTATTTTAGTAATTTTTTAATTTTTTTTTGGGAATAAGTTATTTTAGTAATTTTTTAATTTTTTAGTTAAAATATGAGGTAAAAAAATTAATGGGCTTGTTTAGTTTGTTTTTGGGAGACTTGTTTTTGAAAAAAATTTAGGCGAGTTGTTTTAGAAATTTTTTTGGTTTGTTTGGTTGTATATTTTGAGAGACAAAATTTTTTTTGGAGTTTGGGATTATTTGATATTTTGGGAGAATTGAGTAGATGTGTGTGAGAGAAAAAGTGATTGAGAAAGAGAGAGGAGGGAGAAAAAGTGATTGATTGATATGTAAGAGAGAAAGTGATTTTGGAAATTTTTTGAGTAAAATCTCAAACCAAACAAATTTTTGGAAATTTTTTTCTAAAACTCATTTCCCAAACTCAAACCAAACATACCCAATATGTTTAGAATGATTTTTTGATTTTTTACAAAAAAAATGTATAAAAAGTAGAAATAAAAGAGAATTTTTGACTTTTTTTTGGTATAAATCGTTGATTTTTAAAAAAAAATTTAAGTAATTTTTTTGATTTTTAGGCTAAAATAGTAAGGTGCCAAACAAGGCTTAAGAGCGCCTCGAACGCTTACTCAAATGTTTCATCAAATTTAAATTTGATGAAACACACCCCTTTTCTACTCCAACCATGGCATCAAAACTCATATCAAATGAAGGTGATGCCCGATTTTTTATCAAATCAAAGGAGCGTTTAACCTTTCATTAAATTTCACAAGTGACCGTTGGTGGACTACTGGCCGGTCAACCGAGTGGATAACCGACGGGACATCTCGGTAGATGACCGGCTTAGGAAAGTTTTGCTAAAAAATTTGCTCTAGGTCGGATGACTGGTCAGATTTGATGAAACAACTGGGGCGCAAAATATTAAATCAAACTTTTACTCAAACTTTGATGAAAAAATTGAGTAAGCGTTATAGATGCTCTAATCTTTACCCTTTTTAAAATTTCACCAAATTTGACTTAAGGTATAAAATTTCATCAAAATTGCTATGTATTTGGTGGAAGAATTTGGTTCCATCTTGATTTGGTGAAAAAGTTGACTCTCCCTGGATTTGATACCGATTTGATGAAATGGTTGGAGCACATGTCTAGCTATTTTTAAAAAATTTTTTTATCAAATTTAAAATTGATGAAGGATCAGAGATTCTGAATTGTGGTTGTGTAATAATGTGTGTGCATATTAAAGAATTAGGCAAACGTTTTATTTGATTCGGATTTAAATCTGTATGTATATGTTCGTATTTGTACATTAAAACATTGATGATGGTGGTATATATTTCTTTCAGTTGAGATGCAATTGATTTTGTTTTACCAATAAATTATGTGTGCAAGCTTTCAACATGGTTGGAGAGGTATGGGACCTAGTTGAGTTATTGTTTGATGGAACATTGAATCTTATTGTGTACAACCAAGGAATAAACCGGGCAATCGTAGTTTGACAATGTTTGCTTGATTTTTATTAATCTATTGAATAATATGGTTTCACTTTGAGTTGAATTTTCTAGAACAATATACTTACTCTTTTTGAGTCTCCTCTCTCTTCAAAAGATCCACTGCTGGTGGGTGGATCTCTTCTCAGGCTGACTTTGTGCACATATTAGTGCAGCGAAGATAACTCTTTTCAACTCTTCCTATACATACTTCCCATCCAATTGGGGGTCTGCCAGTTCATTGAACTTTGGTTGGGTCTACATACTCCCCATTCAGTCACGTCAACCGAAAGGGAGGGTAGTATTTTGGAGCACAACTAATTCACATTCAACATCTGATCCTTTGATTGGGCATGGATTTTTTTGTGAAAGCATCAATCTGCAGACTGGTCCCCTTGATTCATGGGTTATTGGCTAAGAAGCATGGATACGGACACGGACACATGACACGACACGGATACGACACGGACACGCCGACACGTTAATTTTTAAAAAAATGAAGGACACGACACGTGGGAGACACACATGAAATATGTAATTTTATATATTTATTATATGTTATATATATGAATATATCATTCAAAGATAATAAAAAATGCAATATGATACTAATTCTTATAAATTTATATGGTTTTTGTTTTATTATTGTATCTTAAGTTGTTTTGTTTAAACTTATGATTAGTTTCACATGTGTCCAATCAATAGACACGTGTGTTTATGCGATTGACACGTGTGTCTTCCAAGTGTCCAAAGAGTGTCCGGGTCTTTAAAAAATTTTAAAAATAGTACACGTGTCCTAAGAGTGTCCAAAGAGTGTCGGTGTCCGACACGGACATGACATGGATACGTCACCTTCTTAGAAGTGTCCGTGCTTCTTAGTTTATAGGCACTTAGTTGTGCACGTGTCCATCTGTTTGCATACCTGTATTGCGTGGCTGTGATAATTTTTTATACATTTTTGGTGTGCTTTCTTGTGCATTTCTCAAAATCTTACATGTTAATGTCTTTGCCAAGTGAATGGCAATTGAGGTATTAAGAAATGCAGCACGAGTGCATATGATTGGGGTGTCACTTCAGCTCCAATTGAGCTAGAGTTGTCTGTTTGTTTCAGACCATGTGTGGGTTAACCTCAAGTTGACCAGTTGTCATAGCAGCCACAGTGAGTGAATTTTCACCTTCTAGTTTTATTACTCAAATCCTTTCTTGTGGGAATTCTCTGCTTCCTTCTAAATTACTTTACAAACCAGCTGACATGTTCCTGGATTTAATTTGATTTTACAGTTTCAATATCATAATTTTATGTGTTTCTTTTTTTGATTTAATTGTTTTATACATTTGTCTTTTTTTTTTCACTGAATTGATTGATTTATCTATACAGGACAATTCAGGAAAGAGGACTGTTTCAAGTTGGCAGTTGGATTTGGTCTGTTTTATCTTATTGCTGCAAGTAAAAACGAACTCAATAAGATTACTAAGTTGCGGACAGAAATGGAAATGCTTCTTCAAAATGTCAAAGAGGAAGTTGAGAACCAAAATATGGAAATACTGTGTAAACCATCCAAGTCAAATGAGATTATTGCTTGCTCAGCTATTGATGCCCAAGAAAATTTATGCTCTACTGGGCATGTTTCACTTCAACATCTGTTATTGTTAAAAAATCCAGCAGATGTAGAAACCACCAAGTTATATGATCAATCTATGGCTTGCGAGGCAATTAGACCAGAAAAATGCATGAAAGGAATAGATCAGCTCGAGGCTGAACTTGAAGCTGAATTGGAACGTCTGCAGCTCCACTTGGACTCGGATGATATTTTTGAATACCCAAAACAGCAAAGAGTGGAGGTATGTTTCATCACGTGCACCTGTCTTCCTTGAATTGGTGTCCTTATGTGATTTTTCATTTTTATTTTTGATTATTTTCTAAATGTGATTCTTTTGTTAACCAATGATTTACACTTCTGTATAGATGGATCAAAATGGGTATCAGTCATGACAGCTGAATTGAAGAGATTGGGCTATTGAGAATTAGTTAATATTAGTTTCAAGGGTATTGGCTGTGCAAACTCTGTTTTAATAGCTTATTAACATTATCTAAGGCAAATGATAACCAAAAATAACCCTTTTAAAGGTCATCAAATATTCTCTCTCTCTCTCTCTCTCTCTCATGTGTGCATGTTTTAGAGAGTGAGGATAAATTTAAAGTGTCATTTGTTTTCATTTTGGGTTTATGTTTCTCCTACCATCATGCTTATCTTCTGTATTACACATTTGAAAACTAACCAACAGTTCCTCTGTTTTATTCTCATTCGAGCTATAATTTAAACACATACATCTTGTGAATATATGGATCACCCCTGCTACATGGCAGGCCCCATGTGTACTGCATCATCTCCCATGGCAGGTTCTTCACCCTCCACGTGGTGAGCCCTCAAAGGTACCATGGTATCTCTTAAGCAATCAATTGAGGTTATGTGCCTAGCCAAAGCAGGGGCACATTAACCACCTAGAATAGAAGAAGCTTTGGCCTTGCAAAGCACTTGGCACCTTAGTTGTAGGCTAAGGCACATAGTGAATGAGTCAAAGTATGTGGAGCTCTGAGGCGGGGGGGCCAATGGGACTACTTAGTCAAGCTGAGCCACCCCTACTAGGTGGCAGCATGGTCTGGCTCTTAGCTTGGTCATGTCTCTCCTATGTCTTTCATCCCCAAGCTGGGGCGCTGCTACATACAATCACCACCAATGTTGCCACAGCTGTGGCATCCTAAACTAGGAACAAAGGAAGGAGGCTCATTACTTCTTCGGGTAAGTTTTGTTGAGCAGCTCCAAGAGATACAGAGGTTGATGGATGAATGGAGGATGCTGTTTTAGGACACTATTCTTTTATTAAGGGTAAATGATAAAATGGCTTTGAGTCAAGCACCAAGTTTTCTTTCGTTGGCAAAGGTAGTATAGAATATGTAAGCAGTTCAAGAACATACTTTGCATTCACCGTACATGGTCTCATAGAAACTTGAAAAATTCTTCAGAATGATGTTACACTTTGATTTTATCATGTTTGCATTTTTTGCTGGAACTTCTGAATTCTATACCTTAAAATTGGCAGGTGACCATCGAGGATACCGCTCTTGTAGGAAGCCTAAGTGCAAGCTTTGAAGTGGTAGTTGACCCTCCAGGGGCATGTACCCAAGAACACCTTGGAGTTCCTCCTAATGAACTTGAAAGGAGGTTGCACGAACTTTTAGAATCGAGACAACAAGAAAGGATAGAAGAGCTAGAACATGCTTTAGAATGTGCAAACCAAAAGCTTTGTGAGAAAGAAAGAGAAGTTTGTTGGTGGAAAAACACTGCAATACTCATTTCTCAGCACGTTCCAATGACCTCTCACTTGTTACCGTAAGATCAAACCATACCAAAGTCTTTCAAAATGCGATGTCGATCAAGCTTCCATGCCTTTTGTAATTTTTTTTGATATTGTTGCTTGTGGATCCCCAAAGTGCGGGGATAGGTTTGCAAAAAGGATGCTAACAACCGATGGTGAGAAAAGTGACAACAACAGATTTGAAAGGTTTCAGGGGAAAAAATAGAAAGAAATTTACTGAGTTGGGAGTTGATGATATTATTGAACATCCTTATGAACGCTTTGTAGATGTAACAGTCTTGTTTAGTGTGGCCATCTATTTTGCCAGACTCTGATCTCTATGTAATTTGGATGAATTGTCTCACAACTTTCAAGTACATAGTTATTCTAATGTTTCTGCTTTTTGCTTCTTGGATGGCACTATTTGGATGCTAATTAATCTAAAGTAATCCTGGAAACTTTTTGTCATGGGCAAGTTCAGTTTTCCTTTTCAAAACTAACAACAACAAAAAAAAAAAAAGAAAAAAAAATGTTAACGAGCGTTTTAAAAGCACTTCATCAATTTTTCTTGGGCCGAGGCTATATATATCCCAATGAGTCGTCTGTCTTAACATTGAAGGGAAGAGATCTTCAGAAAGTATAAGGAATCAAACTTATTTAAAAGTTTATTAAAATAATTATACATTCTCTATAAAAGTACATATCATGAAAAAATGTACAACTACTTAAAACATATTATCTATCGCTAATATGACCTTTCAAAATTTTAAAAACTCTTAAGTTAGTTATTTGTGATTTGGATTCAATTTAAAACAGCGTATAGTAATCTTAATCAAACAATCAATAACAAATCAGTGTAACGATTTAATGTGAAAAAAAAAATCACAATTGGACTCCTCTAATTATGATAAAAAAAATCACGGCCTAAAATTACAAAACAATCTACTAAGAAAATTAAAAAATATATATATATTTACACACGAGAACCTTCAACTTCCTAGCGAATTCACGTTTGAATTGAACCAAACCCGATATACCTCTTCCACCACCGTTTTCACCTCGGAATCACTTTACCCAACATTGAATCCACAATACTGATGTTGAATCACGACAATAATCCACCACTGCTTCAGGCCCAAGTTCTCCGAAATCCACCGATGAATACCTCTTTTTTTTTTTTTTTTTGAATAAAATAACAAAAATAACCCATTGATTTTAGACAATATGTAGTTCGTTGATCAATTGATCACCTTCTATACATCAAGGAAACTCATATATAAGCATCCTCCAATATAAAACACTTTATTTTAACTTCCTCTCTAAGAATCTGGACAGGTTGAATCATAAAAATAACAAACAATACACTTTACATTAAATAGAGCCATGAAGACTGAGAGAGTAATTTATGTGAATAGTTTTTACCAAACTAAGACCATTCGTCTTAGACATTAGGCCGAACTACGGACCGGAGTAATTGTTTATGTAGCACGGTCCTAGATCATCTAAGCATCAAGCTAGTTAGAGGTAGGCTACTAGCGGCCTGACCTGGCTATCCTGGACCGAGGTATCAGTGGAAGGAGGACCGAGCTAAGGATAGCTCTCTAGGGCGTCATCTCACAGTTAGGGCTATGACAGTGTTGCCTAAAGTAGCACCGAGCTGTGTAACCTCGGTTGAGTTTGGAAATAGCCGAGGCAAGAGTTGCAACCATTCTACTTGATTGGCAGTGACTAGGGTGTAATCAGGATAAGCATTATCCTTGAGAGTGTGATTCCTAGCAAGACTCTGCTAAGGAGGGTTGGAGTCCTACTGAGATTGTGCAAGCTGGAATCTATTAAAAGCTCATGACAAACCTATGTACAGGTACCACAATTCTTACTCTAAAATACACAGAGCTTTTGTGTCTATTGTCTATTGGCTGACTTAGGCATCGGAGAGGTTTCCGGTACACACTCGCTGGCTAACTCACGTTTGTGTTTTCAGGTGGCAAAGCGATGACGTTTGGAAGAGTGCACACTTGATCAACAAGATTGTACGAGAAGATTATTTCTGTGCTCGTACAATTGGCGCCGTTTGTGGAAAGTCACACAAAGAACAAACCTTTTGATTGAGTTTCCTCTTTAGTTGAAATCTATGGCGCACAATGAAGACTTATCACATTCTGCTATTGAGCAAACCCCGGAAGGAGGCAGGAGGCGCAAAGGTTTACCTTTTATCCCACCTATGGCAGAATTAGATCCCCAGCGATGGAACCCATTGAGAGACACACGAGAAAGACGGGGCTCAAACCCTCGTCGCTCTCAGAGCCCTGACAGACAGAGACGGATGATGGATCCTCAGGTTCTGGAGGATCGCGTAAGGGAGCAAAACGAATTGATACGGAGGATGGCGGCAGACATAGAGACGATGAAGCGCCACATAAAAGGCAAAGGGGTGGCAACAGAAGAAGGATGCAAAGGCAACACACACTTTTACCACTCAGAAGATCGTGACAGGCAAGTCACACCGTCACAAGTTGAAAGTAGAAGCCTCAGGACAGGCGACACACAATCAAGGACTTCCAGGACTCGTTACTCCAAGCCTGAGAGAACGAGAACTGAAAGGTCTTATACGAAGGGAAACAGTTATCGGCCTTCGCATTTGCACCAAATAACATCTAGGTACACGGAGTTGCCTAGGTCGGGAGACCTGCATACAGTGCTACAAGAAAGGGCTTGAAGGAAAGAAGACACTCAGGCTCGCGACCCCCGTAGAGTCTCAACGCTGCAACGATTGGCTCCTACAACACATGGGAGTGCCGAGGTTGGAATGCCAAAACCACGCCTTGCCCACGAACCAGTAGACAAAGCGTTAGCGAGGTTGCAGAGCTCACTGTTCATTCCGGCAATAGAGAACGCACCATTACCCTCAGGCTTCCACCAGCCCAAATTTACTACTTATGAGGAAAAGTCAGACCCCTACATGCACTTGAGCCACTTTCGCCAGGTTATGGCCGTGTATCGGCGAAATGAGGTTCTAATGTGTATCCTGTTTCCTTCCAGCCTTGGTGATCTGGGTTTAACATGGTTTGAAAGGTTGCTAGAAGATAGCATAGCTTCATGGGCGTAACTAGTAGAGGCATTTGTGACCAGATTCAGAACGAACACCAAGATGCCAATGGAGATTGACCAGCTTTTTTCCATAGACATAGGCGAGAAGGAAACATTGAGATCTTACAATAACCGGTATTGGAAGACTTTTAATCAAATTGGAGATTTCCCCACAAACCTAGCTATTGCACAGTACAAACGAGGTTTGCCGGCTGGTAATAAATTGAGGGATTTAATGACGATGATGCCACCCTTCACAATGGAGGCCCTAATGGAAAGAGTGCATCAGCACATCTGGGTAGAAAAAGATGTCATTCGCTCCAAAGAAAAAGCTGGCACAACAGCGATGTCAAACAAAAAACCTGCGGCAACAGTTAACACTATTGGGCTAGAGGAACTACCGAGCAAAAATAGACTAGGCAGACGAGCCAACTGAGAGGACCCCCAAGCAAGGAAGTTGAGAGTCCGCACTGCCATCACCACGGTATTCAATAAACATATCTACCAGATTCTTAGCGAAATACGCGATCAACCCTTTGTTCAGTGGCTAGCCAAGTTGGGAGAAGCGTAGAGGGGCTACGATGATAAGTACTGTTGCACCTTCCATGATAAAAATGGGCACCGAACTGAAAACTGTATGCCATTAAGGCAACATCTAGAGAAGTTAGTGGCCGTAGGCCACTTGGACCAATATATTGAAGGGGGAACACAGCCAACCCCCCAGGATCGCAACAAGCTGGATGAGATGCCGGTCGACGGTCCGCCCCAAGGCATAATCAATGTAATACATGGGATCATCAAACCTGAACGAGTAAATGAACTCAGAGGGATGATCAAAAAGGCTGAACACATGAGAGAGGTACTAAGTGCACAACCTACGGTGAAAAAGAGAAAAACGGAAGCAACGAACGTCATCACTTTTTCTGACAAAGATTTAGCAAGGTTACAAAGCCCTCACAACGACGCACTGGTGGTTACTTTACGTATCAAGAATTTTGACATCAAGCAGATCCTAATTAACCAAGGGAGCTCATGCGAGATAATGTATTATGAGACCTTCAAACAACTAAATTGGAGGACAAAGACTTGGCATCTGTAACATCTCCCCTAGTTGGCTTCAACTCAATGCCAGAATGGCTAGTGGGCAAAATAATTCTGCTAGTCAAAGCAAGTGGAATTTTGGGTATTGAAAGTCCCCTCCACTTATAACATAATATTGGGAAGAGCATGGTTGCATGCCATGCGAGCGGTAGCATTAACCTACCATCAGGTGTTATGGTTCCCCAACAAAGTGGAATGATTAAGGAGGTCTTGGGAGACCAAATCATTTTCAAGCAATGCTTCATAACAGTAAATGGCAATCGGGCTGCAAAAGGGTTCGTACAATGGTAAAGGAGCCAGAAAGCAACGAGTTGTTCGCAGATGTCGGCAAAGCAGACGAGCAGAGAGTAGTGGAAGACTTGGTAGATGTAAGGATAGATAAGAAAAACCCAGAGAGGTCTTTTTTGCTCGGCTCATCTTTGTCCAGCACCGACAGAATAGAGATCATGGAATTTTTTACCTCTAACATCGAAGTGTTTGCCTGGACACCGTATGACATGCCTGGCATTGACCCCAACTTCATTTGCCATCAATTTAATGTCCACTCAATCGTCAGACCAATTATACAGTGAACTCGCTGATCGACACTCCACCACGCAGAGATAGTAGCAGAAGAAGTAGGAAACTTGCTGGAAGCAGAGGCAATCAAAGAAGTACACTATCCCAAGTGGATCTCCAACACGATGGTGGTACCAAAAAAGAACGGCAAATGGCGTGTTTGCGTGGACTACAAGACAGTCAACAAAGTATGCCCGAAAGACAGCTTTCCTCTACCACGAATAGACCAACTGGTGGACCTAATTACAGGACATAACCGACTTAGCTTTCTTGATGCGTACAACCGTTACCATCAGATCACCATGTATGAACCAAACTAGGAGGTCATGTCGTTTACAACACCCAGAGGATTATATTGTTACAAGGTTATGTCCTTTGGCCTAAAAAATGCGGGGGCAACATTCCAACAGATGATCACCAAAATGTTTGAGCCATTGTTAGGCAGGACAATGGAAGCATACATAGATGATATGGTGGTCAAAAGTAAGAATGAGGGGGACCATCTCAAGGACCTAGTTGAGATATTTCAAATTTTGAAGACCCACGGACTGCGATTGAACACATCCAAGTGCGCATTCGGCGTAGGGTCAGGAAAATTTATCGGCTTTCTGGTGACCAATCGAGGTATAGAAGTTGATCCGTCTCAGATTAAAGCCATTCAAGATCTTGAGAGGCCCAACACAATCAAGGAGGTACAGCATCTCACTGGCCTAGCAGCCGCATTAAACCGATTCATAAGTTGATCATCAGATAGGTGTCAATCATTCTTCCAGGCACTGAAGGCCAAATTTGAGTGGGATAATGAGTATGATCGCGCTCTGGAAAGCTTGAAAGATTATATGACCTCTCTTTCATTATTGGTAACCCTAACACTAGGAGATGAACTCTTTTTATACTTAACAGTTTCCCAGCATGTAGTTAGCGCAATGTTGGTAAGAGTTGAGGGAATACAACACCTGCCTATCTTTTATGTTAGCAAGACATTGCTGGGCGCTAAAACAAGGTACCTGAAGTTAGAAAAGTTGGCCTTAGCTTTGATGATGGCTTCAAGAAAATTGTCGCACTACTTCCATGCCCATACCGTGATTGTTTTAACGGCCTTCCCCTTAAAAGCCTTGTTTGAAATGACGGACTTTTCTGGGCAAATTTTGAAGCGGGCCGTGGAGTTAGGGCAATTCGACATTAAGTTTCAACTAAGAACTGCGATAAAGGCCCAAGCTTTGGCAGATTTTGTAGCCGAGTTTGCACCAGGCAGTCATCATGTTTACCTAATCGACTTGACCGAGGCAACCGAAAGAAGGGGGAAAAGTGCCGCGGGGATAACGCAGGCCCCAAAGCAGGACGCTCAACTGCATAGCAAACCATTTAACCCTGCAGAAAGGGAGAAGGAACAGATCACAGCACTACCAGCAAGGACTCACCCAAACGTAAAGTCCTGAGACAGTCAGACAGTGAGGATCATATCCCAACGACAGACAATAACCTGGAAAAAAGCATCATCAACGTCCCTGATCCCAAGACATCATCAGATCCCTCAACTTGCTAGAAGCTATTCATCGAAGAGATATGAAAACTCTTTGTGGATGGAGCATCCAACAGGCACGGTGCAGGACTTGGCATAGTCCTTATCTCACCAAATGGCCTAACAATTGAACAGACAGTCAACCTTGGCTTTCCTACATCCAACAACGAGGCGGAGTATGAAGCATTATTAGCGAGTTTGAAATCAGTATTTCGCATGAAGGCCACCGAGCTGATGGTATATAGTGACTCCCAACTGGTAGTCAACCAAATTTCAGACGACTACGAAGCAAATGATGATAGAATGGCCAAGTACCAAAAGTTGGTCAAAAAGGAGATCATGAAGTTTGAAGTGGTTCGGATAGAGCAAATCAGTTGAGAGGAAAATAGTAAAGTAGATGAGCTAGCCGGTTTTGCTTTAATGGCAGATACGTCTATCCCACACCCATTGTTAATCGACTTCCTACCCAAACCAAGTAATGAAGAGCCAGAAGCAATCGAAGCATGTTGTGCCGATCTAGGCCCTTCTTGGATGAATCCCATCATAGTGTTTTAAAAGATGACATCTTACTTAAGGAAAAGAAAGAAGCTAACAAAATTAGAGCAAAGTCACAGTGATTTTGGCTCTTCCCATCACTAGCATTGTACAAAAAATCCTTCACAGGACCTTATTTGAAGTGTGTCCATCCCAACAAGGTCCAGGCTTTTTTGTTCAAAATACACGAAAGCGTTTGTGGAAGCCACTAAGGGGGAAGATCGCTGGGCTATCGAGCAATTTTACAAGGGTATTGGTGGCCTTACATGCAAGCAGACGCAAAGAAATATGTCAAGAAGTGTGAGAAATGTCAGAAGTTCGCACATCAAATACATCAACCGGCCAGAGAGCTCCTATCTTTGACCAGCTTGTGGCCCTTTGCAATAGGGGTGGGCAACGGTTTATCCGAACTGCTCAAACCGCCCAATCCGCCCAACCCGCATATAAATGGGCGGTTTCGCAAACATAATACGGGCGGATGCGGTTTGAAATATGACAAACTTGCGGGTTGCGGGTGGGTCGCGGGTTAAACCTGCAACCCGCAAAAACCGCCCGCCCTTTAATTATTATTATTATTATTATTTTTTATATACCAACTTTGTAACTTTAACAGGAGCACCATTATGTTCTGTATGACACTAGGATCCTTATTTTTAAGTATTTCTCAACTTTCTTAATGCCGTAGAATTATCAAGTCCTAAACTTGGTTTCTTATATGATTTTCATTGGTGACTCATCAACTTTTTCTTAATAAAATTTTCCTTCTGGTGGTTAATGGAACTTCTAGTTTGATTATTGATTACTGAACTGACAATTCTAATTGAGTACAACCTTTAATGCATTGATATACATTTTTTAATGCATTGATATACATTTTTTTCATGGCAAAAATGCTAGTGTAGGGTCTCTTTGTTTTGGGTACTTTCATTTAATGCATTGATATTCAATTTTTATTTGTAAACTTATCAGAAAATTGTTGTCAAATGATCACAAATATATAAAATGAATCTGATGCCTAAATTTGATGGGAAAAAAAAAACTCAAAAATTAATTTTTAAAGAAAAAAGTGTAAACCGCAAACCGCACTGCGGGCGGTTGCAGGTTGACTTTTTCCCAAACCGCATAGATGTGGGCGGGTCAAAACCGAATCGCAAATCGCACAAAACCAATCCGCGAACACCCCTACTTTGCAATGTGGGGCCTGGATATAGTGGGACTACTCTCAACTGTGCCAGGTAATAGAAAGTTCTTTCTCCCGGCAACGGACTACTTCACAAAATGGGTGGAAGCAGAAGCACTCGCATAGATGTCAAGAAGTTTGTCTCGCAAAACATTATAACCTAATTTGGAATACCCAAGGCTCTAATATCTGATAACGGCACTTAGTTTGATAGAAAAATCTTCAGGGGTTTCTACAAAGAATACAAGATACAATTCTACAACTTTACACCGGCATACCCCCAAGCCAATGGCCAAGCTGAAGCTTCCAACAAAATAGTCTTTGATGGCCTGAAAAAGAGGTTGGAAAAAGCAAAAGGCAAATGGGCTGAGGAATTTCCCCATGTCTTATAAGCTTACCAAACTACACCTCAACGATCGACTGGCGAAACACTTTTTTCCTTGGCTTATGGCATGGAGGCAGTAATCCCTCTGGAAATCGGCCTCCCCACCATCAGAAGCAAAACTTTTGATCCAGACTTGAATGACGAGGCCATATCCCTGGAGCTCGACCTTGCAGAAGAAAGAAGAGAGAGAGCATTGATACACATTGCCTCGTATCAACAGGAATTATCCAGGAAATACAATAAAGCGGTGCACCCCAGGCAATTCAAAATTGGAGATTGGGTACTGCGCAAGGTTATGGGAAACACCTTGATACCTAGAGATGGAAAATTAGGACCTAATTGGGAAGGACCATACAAAGTGATTGGTTTGGTTAGGAAAGGGGCATATCACTTAGAAAATGTGGACGGCAGAGCTATTCCATGGCCAATCTCAGAGTATTTTATTTTTAGTTTTTTCTTAAACACTTGTAATTTTCCTTTTTCAATAAAACAAGCAGACATTTTTTCGGTGAAAATTCTTTCATCTATTTGTAAAAGTTGTTCGCCCGATTGGGGGCAATCAAGAAGGTTGGCAGGTTTGACCAACACTTTTTCTTTCCTTTAGCCGAGATAAGGATCTTGGTTTAAGAAGGTTGATAGGTTTGACTAACACTTAGTTCGTTCTTCAACCGAGATAAGGATCTAGGTTCAAGAAGATTGACAGGCTTGACCAACACTTTTTTCTTCTTCAGCCGAGTTAAGGATCTAGGCTCAAGAAGGTTGGCAAGTTTGACCAACACCTTTTCTTTTCTTCAGCTGAGATAAGGATCTAGGCTCAAGAAGGTTGGCAGGTTTGACCAACACTCTTTCTCTTCTTCAGCCGAGATAATGATCTAGGCTCAAGAAGGTTGGCAGGTTTGACCAACACCTTTTCTCTTCTTCAGCCGAGATAAGGATCTAAGCTCAAGAAGGTTGACAGGTTTGACCAACATTTTTCTTCTTTAGCTGAGATAAGGATCTAAGCTTAAGAAGGTTGGCAGGTTTGACCAACACTTTTTTCTTCTTCAGCCGAGATAAGGATCTAGGCTCAAGAAGGTTGGCAGGTTTGACCAAACACTTAGTTCGTTCTTCAGCCGAGATAAGGATCTAGGCTCAAGAAGGTTGGCAGGTTTGATCAACACCTTTTTCTTTCCTTTAGCCGAGATAAGGATCTAGGCAAAAATTTCGGTTACAAAGGTTTTGTAGTTTCCCAAGTTATTTTTTAGCCGAGATAAGTATCTCAGCCGAAAAAAGGTGGGTAGGATAAAGAAAAGGCTGAGCTAACTAGGCCGGTTGGGCTTGTAGTAAAGATGATACACTATAAAGCGGAAAAGTGCTGTAACCAAACAAGAAGATGTGAAAAAAGAAAAGTTTCTTTCATTCATTGGAAATTAAGTACAAAAGGTAGGGCGTATAGCCCGGTTACATTTCATAAAAACAAAAGGAAAAAGTATGAAAAACAAGTTTCGGGGTAAAAAAAACAAGTTTCGGTGTCAAGCAAACAAATCATCAAGATTAGTGTCCAAGTCAACCTGGACTTCGCCACTAGGTAGGCCGGTTTGGGCAGCTACTTCTTGGGATAGTTCAGTCGCAGGCTCCACGTCAACCGTGCTTGCCACAAGTTGGCTGAGCGGATCCACCCAAGCATGCAAAGAAAGTTGAAGACTGAGGTTGGTGTTGGCAGGAGGGGCATTAGCTGGATCAGGGGTCTCTTCTTCCTCCTCCCCCTTTTGGAGAAACTTCTGTTGGATCGCGTTTGCGTAGTCCGTCATGTAGCTCAGTATGAAGTGAGGGGGAGGGTTCAAAAAGATCTCGGTGTCATGCCCTTGACCGAGCTTGGCAGTCGTAGCCTTCCACCTGCATTTGAAGAAAATATCTTTTACTATTTCACGCTATTGGACGCAGGCTTCTTCCCTCTCCTTATAACCTCGGTCTTCAGCGTCCTCCGTCTTCTTTTCCACTCCTGGATCTCGGCGTTCTTTTTCTTTTCCAGTTTGGCCAGTTCACGCAAATAACGGTCTTTTTTCTCGACTAAGGATTTTTGTTTATCAGCCTTGGTCGTGTTAACTAGCTCGGTCAGTCGCTCATTCTCCGCAACCGCGGCGGCCAGTTTTTCCTTTAGTTCTTTCAGCTCGGCCGCCTTGGCGTTGGAATCAGCCCTGGTTGACCGCGCTATCTTCCGCAGTTCAAGCACACGTTTGTGCGCTACGTGGTTTTTTTGCAATGCCTGCGGTTTAAATAAAGGAGTGTTAGGCTGCAAACCGAATAAATTAATAGACTTAAGCTAGCAAGTAGAGGGCTTACTAGCACCATGGACTTCGAAGCCGACTGAATTGCCTTTAGTTCGGTCAAATGATCGTGGTGCTCCATGTCAGCTGGCAGGCAAAGGCTTGGAGAGGTTGAATGCGAGCATGTGGTCCTTCTCAGCAACCACCAAGTCCTTGGTGGACACAGTCCAGTTTTTGTAGGAGATTACTGGTGCCCATTCCGAAGGGCTCGCTGGGTAAGGTCGAGCAAGTTCTAGGTTCGATACCACAGGGTCAAGAAGTTAAGTATTTTCCTCATCCACCAAATGTTGTGGCTCGGTAGACGAGGTACGCGCGTACTTACTTGGCTGGGACGTGGTTCCCCTGGAGGTTGGAAGGGCGACCACAGTCTCGCATGGTTGACCGGAGGAAGCTTGTTCAGTTTGCATTGCGGCGAAAGTTTATTCGGTGATAAGAGCTCGCACGGCTCTCCTTTTAGCCATTTCTTACTCTTCGGTGAGAGGAATTAGGTTGATCTGTGGGAGATTTGGGTCTGGTTCAGGTGATGATTCAAGAAGAAAATTTGTAACCTTGGTTTTTTTCTTACCGCTATACCGATAGGTCGGCCCAAAATTTAGGAGCTCGGTCCAATCTCGGTTGCTGTAGCGGAGCGCGGCTCGTAGTGCGTAGGCGTAGTTGGATTTAAGCTAGTTCAAATCTGTACAAGGGACAATCACAAGGGTTAGCATGGTGGTTGTTGAAATAGCAAAGAAAATTAAACCGAATTGCTTTTACCAGTTGTTTCTTTATTCTAGTTTATATTATAGCCCGGTATTTGGACTTTTTGGTCTTCAAAATTGCCTGACACCCAGAGAAAGTCGTCATTGTTTAAGTCTTTGTCCGGTGTTTTCTTGACAATTTTCTTTCAGCCTCTCCTGACTCTAAGGTTATAAACCTAGTCGTCGTCATTCTGACCAAGCGAATATTGATGGAACAACTCGACCAAACCGAGGTTGAGACCAAGGTGACGATTTAGCTCGGCAATCCCATTAATGATCCTATAGGTGTTGGTTGATAACTGAGTGGGGCATAGCCTAGTTTGTCTAAGGAATTCACAGATTAAGGGTTGGACTGGGAACTGAAGTCCCCCCTCTACAATGGACACCACGGTAAAGGGAACAAAGCCTAACTTGTCCCATGGTGTGCTGTCCAGCTCGGCTCAGGAAAGGTGGACATCATTTGGAATGTGGTAATCCCTTCGGAATTCAGCCATAACACCGAGTAAATCTACCAAAAATCAGTATTTGCCCATTAGATTAAAAAACTTGCTATATTAAGTGTGCACGGCGGTCTAGCGCGGCGCTGATGTGACCTTGGTTGGCTCGGTCGAGCAAAGCCGCCTAGGGGAAAAGTGCAAGGGTGTGCCTGGCAACCTAGTCAAGTCTGCAAAGTGGAAATAGAAAGGGGTTATGCCTAAGTCATTAACCAGGCTAAATAAAAAGACTAATCAAGTCTAGCTTGGCAGAATGGGAGCACGTACTGGGTTTTGTTCGCCTAAGGGACAGTTGGGAATAGACACGGTTCAGTTCCAGAAGCGTGTTTTCAAAACCGGGGTATATTTAGTTCGATTAAGAAGCAGGGGCAGCATCGTAACTTGGTTTGTTCAGCAAGGGATCTCTAGTCTGGTCGGAACCGAGCCTAAAGTCACAAATAGGTTTTTATTCTGGTTGCAGTATCATTTTGGATCAAAAACACTGTTCTAGACTGGTTTTAGTCCCAGTTAATATGTTTTCCAAGTTTGCACGTGGAGTTTCAAGGTTCTTGATGTTTGTTCAGTCTTTAGTATGTGTAGACATGCATAGCTGGTGTTAAGTTGATATTCTTTAAAAAGTAAACACACATAAGTACATCTGTAGAAAAAGGAAAATGGCATAAGGAACTTATTGATTTAGGGCGTGAAATCAGAATCCAATCGTCAGGACGAGCCCTTGCGACTGAGACGAGCAAAACAGGCGATCTAGATGCTAAGATTAAGACTTGACTGAAGAGGGTGAGGATTTGGAGCTAAAAAGTGCGAGAGGTTTTTTCCAGAGAGAAGATGAATAGTGGAGGTAATTGTTCGAAGGATTATGAGTCTTGTACAATGAAGGTAGAAAAGCGCTACTTTTTGAATTTTTGGGCAGTGTGAAACGGCTAGCATAGTACGAGGGAACAATTGACACATGCTACGTGTCCCAATAAGGACATGATGTCAGACTATAGGATGACAGGCTGTGCGACCGGCGCAATTTCAGGAAGCCGAGCAAGTTTTAGCTAGGTTGAAATCGTTATTTTAGCACGGTTGGACTTGGGTAGCTCGGTTGGAAGTCAATAATCCCATTCATGTTTTGTAGATGGAATTAAGAGGCAATTGAGAGGATAATTTATGTGAATAGTTTTTACCAAACTAAAACCATTCGTCTTCGACATTGGGCCGAACTACGGACCAAAGTAATTGTTTATGTAGCACGGTCCTAGATCATCTAAGCATCAAGGTGGTCAGAGGTGGGCTACCAGTGGTTGGACCTGGCTATCCTAGACTGAGGTATCAGTGGAAGAAGGACTGAGCTAAGGATAGCTCTCCAGGGTGTCATCTCGCAGTTGGGGCTATGACAGTGTTGCCTAAAGCAGGACCGAGCTGTGTAACCTCGATTGAGTTTGGTAACAGCCGAGGCAAGAGTTGCAACCATTCTACTTGGTTGGCAATGACTAGGGTGTAATCAGGATATGCATTATCCTTGAGAGTGTGGTTTCTAGCAGAACTTTGCTAAGGAGGGTTGAAGTCCTACTAAGATTGTGCCAGGTGGAATCTATAAAAAGCCCATGACAGACCTATGTACAGGTATCATAATTCTTACTTTGGAATACATAGAGCTTTTGTGTCTATTGTCTATTGGCTGACTTAGGCATCGGAGAGGTTTTCGGCACACACCCGTCGGCTAGCTCACATTTGTGTTTTCAAGTGGCAAAGCGACGACGTTTGGAGGAGTGCAAACTTGATCAACAGGATTATACGAGAAGATTATTTCTGTGCTCGTACACAATATTGAATCCACAACACTGATATTGAATCACGATGATGAGCCACTCCATAATCCACCACAGTTTCAGGCCTAAGTTCTCCGAAATCCACTAATGAATACCTCTTTTTTTTTTCTTTTTTTTTTTGAATAAAATAACAAAAATAACCCATTGATTTAAGCCAATATGTAATTCGTTGATCAATTGATCACCTTCTATACATCAAGAAAACTCATATATAAACATCATCCAATATAAAACACTTTATTTTAACTTCCTCTCTAAGAATCTGGACGGGTTGAATCATAGAAATAACAAACAATACACTTTATATTAAATAGAGCCGTGAAGACCATTTGAGCACTCACTTTACCGCTAGAGTGGTGTGACTAAAGGTGGTATTCACATATAGACCAACTGCTCGAGTTGCAAAACATGCTTCCAAGAAGTTTAGAATGCAAGCAAAGATACTGGATGAACCACTTCACCACTCAAGCACACGAAAGACCACTAGAGTGGTTAACCAACTTTGACTTCTTTATTGGCTTCGGGAGTGCTACCCCTTGACCCTACCTAAGAGCTGCCACAGACCCGACATGGGTGCTACCCCCTTAGTCAGTGAAGTAGCAAACAAGAAATGCTTAAAACAAGATACGAAATGTCAATACAAATTCCTATACTCAAACACAATTCGAGTTGAATTTGCATATAAACTCTCATAATTCACATATACAATAGAGTGAGTAAAAATACAACTAGATAGAATTTTGTCCAATAAGATTACCAATTACAAAAACATAACAAAAACTATTTAAAACATTATTAACTAATACCTACAAAACATTGCTCCCAATGTCATTTAAAAATTTATACCGCATGGAATTGCACAGGCTATGGGATTGTTTGGCACATCTCATAAGATAGGCTAACTTAAGTAAGATGAAAATACTAATTATTAATTTTTAATTTATAATAAATTATATGAAATAAGTTTATTTTGGGGTGATGACGATAGCACCAACGATGATAACAATAAATTATTATCAAAAGAATTGAAGATATTTTAGTATTAGTATTTGAAAAAAAGTGTAAATTGAAATTAATTATTTATTATTTGGGTGAAAGATACGTGCACCTAAGTCTCTTTGGATAGATGGTTAAAAATTATTTTTTAATTTTTAATATTTTTATATTATATTATTTTTTATACATTATTTTTAAAAAAAGTCAAATAAAATCAAAAAATTAATTTTTAACTAAAGCCTCGTTTGGTAAGTGACTTTTTTAGTCAAAAAGTTATAAAAAAAATCAAAAAGTCAACAATCTATATAAAAAAGTCAAAGATTTTCTCTTTTCTTTATTTCTTATATATCTTTTTGTGAAAAGTCAAAATGCCATTTCAAATATATTAATTTTTTTACGTCATATTTTAATCAAAAAATTACTAAGCGTGTGTTTGGGAAGGAAAGTTCAGGCTAAATTAGCCACATGCAGACAAAAGAGGCTTATTTAGCCACATGACGACAAAAACGCTTGAACGGGTTGGAGTGGAACCCTTCTTCGGGTAAATTTACCAAAATACCCTAACGTATCCCTCTGATTCATTTCGCCCAACGCCTCACCACACATACAACACAACCGTCCTAGGGCACAGAAGAAGCGAAAGAGGCGATCTCTGGCAACCAGCGGCGACGACATCTGAGGCAGCTTCGCAGAGGCGATCGGCACCGGCGTAACTGTCTGCGGCGGCGAAGACGACTCGCGAACAGGTCGGCAAATCGGACGGTTGGGGCCTAACGTTGGCGACGGCGAACAAGAACGACAAATCTCAAACACCACCGATCTTCAGGTAACTCTTTCAAACCTTTCTCATTTCGTAGATCTGTGTGAGTGTGTGTGGCCTCTGCTTAGGGTTCATGTGTGCAGTCCCTTTCTCTGTATACAATGTTAGGATTTTTTCCAAATTTAGAAGGAAGTGTGGACTCTCTTTTTTAAAATTTTTCCATTTTTTTTTTTCCATTTTGGGTTCATTACAAATTGGGTTCATTACCGACCTGTTGAAGTGATTCGTCGTGCTTGGGTTCACATATTTTGGGCACATATATATATATATATATACATATATCTGTTCTTATATATAAATTTGTAAATCTGTGAGTAATGAGGGCCGGACTATGTATATATAAGTTGAGATCCGTAACACACTCTCTTCTTTTTTTGATTTTGTTCTTATAATTATCATTAAAAATGAAAAATTTCAGATCACAAGTTCGAATTCATGTATTCAGTAGCTTAATGAAATCTGATTTATCAAATTGATGTACATGGGTTGTTCTACTGTTAGTCTCTAGCCATTTTTGAAATAAATTTTGAATGAAATCTGTGAATGCACTTATCTGATTCTGGTAAAGCTCTATTCAGATCCGTAAAACACTCTGTTCTTCTTTTGATTTTTTTCTTATAATTATCATTAAAAATGAACAATTTCAGATCACAAGTTCGAATTGATGTATACAAATGCTGAATGAAATCTAATTTATCAAATTGATGTATACATTGTTCCGCTACTAGTCTCTACCCATTTTTGAAATAAATTCTGAATGAAATTTGTGAATGCATGTATGATTCTGTTAAATACCTATTCACTTGCCATGAAATCTGAGTCTGTGAATGAATAAGGAAAACTGAAATGGGTTCTGTGATTTTTTAGTCAATGAGGGAAAAAATGTCCAATTTTTGTTATATTTTTTGTTATACTCAAGCCTGAATTTTTTGGAAGGAAATGTTATACTCAATACTCAATGCTGAAGAGGATGTCCAATTTTTTGTTATTTTTATACTCAAATGCTGAAGAGGATGTCAATGCTGAAGAGGATGTCAATGATGATTCTGTTAGGAAATTTTTTTTACAAAAAAGTATGCCCAATTTTCATGTGCATGTCAATTCTGTTATATTTTCATGTCCAATTTAAAAAAAAAAGTATAATCTTGTAAATTATTGATATAAATACAGTATTCTCAAATTTCAAAAACCAACTAAAAATAATAAAACAAAAATAACTAGGATAATAATAAAAATAAAATTAATGGTTACAAAAGGAATCTGTGCAAGTGCATATGGGTTAATAAATACACTTCATCTGCTATACGTAAATTCAAGATGCACAATAATTTTACAAAAATTCAATTTCGGAAATGGAATGAAAAATAAAATTGCGTTAGTCTTTGTACGTTTTCATGTTGATTCATGTAAATTTAATTGAAATGCCTATTGATTACGGCTTCATAATTTACAATGTTTTGACTTAATTTGATCATGAACTCTTCATTTCAGTCATGTAAACACACGGTTACGTAGCCCTTTAAAATAGGATAAGGTTTGCGAAGGAAATTAGATCTCTGCTTTTCTATTATCACCTTCACAGTGAAACTATGATAATGTATCCTGTTTTTTTGTAAAATAAACTGAAGGAAGTTGATAATTTGTATACCTATCCAATATAGAAATGTGCTTAACGTATTTGGTTTATGTAGCCCTGATATATGGATAACATAAACTAATTACTTGTATGATTCATGGTCACTTCCCAACGTTTGTAAAGCGTAGCATGGCTTCGTTTACCTCTACTGCAACTTCCAGTACATGGCCACGACGAATGTGTGCCCGTGGACATGGCCCTTGTATTGTTAAGATTTCCAGGTCCACCAAAAATCCAGGGCGTCTCTACTTTGCATGTCCCCGCCCTGTGGTGAGTGACCCATTATTTACCGGTCATAACTATATGAACATTAACAACCCATGAAACTAATAGTTCCATAATTTGCACTCATCAGCCCTGTGTCAGTTGGATTGGTTGGTGCGAAGAACCAAGGCGAGAGAACCAAGACTATGCGTCACCCAGAGACGAAATTGTCATGCAATTGCGGGCTGATGTCATAGACATTCAACAATCCTTGCGTGTCCTTAAGACCATTGTGTATGTGCTATGCATTGTCGTTGTCATTTTGTTGTTCCGTATGTAAGCAACGTTACGATGTTGTCAATATGTAGAAACCTAATTTTCGTATGTTGTTAGTATGTTGGTACTATGTTTTAGTATGACTTTAAGCTGCTTTTGCCTTCCTCCACTTCGAAACGGTAGACGTATTAATCACTATCATAACTATGTCCACTACTAACTTCCATAGAACCTGTGCACGTCTGTTATTAATGTGCAATGGTTATATGCTGGCTAATTTAGCATCCTATCTCTCTGTTTGTTGTTATTAATGTGTAATGGCTTATGAGTTTGTATATAACAACCGAATTTGTGATGGTAATCTTTTGTAACCGTACATTAGTAATGGCTTCCATACATGTTTCTCCGCGTACCCAATCCAAAAGCAAAGGCATTGTCACTGACAAGTCAAGCAGTCTTGAAGAGACACATAATTAGTTCAGCCACAAGGCCTCATGGGACAGTGACTCAATCCGAGTTTTCCTGCAGTTGATTACAAATGAGATTACTAAAGGAAATCGCCCATTCCTAGTCCTCAGCCAAGCAGGGCACAAGTCCTTGGCAAGGAAATTTGAGAAAAAAACAGAAAGAAAACATGGACTGAAACAGTTGAAGAATAAGTACATGAGTTTGAAAAAAGAGTGGCAAGCGTAGACAAAGTTGATGGATTCAAGCAAAGGAGTGTCAGGGATAGGGTTTGACTGTGACACCGGTATGTTTCAGGCACCTGAGGAGTGGTGGGACAAGATGGAATCGGTAAGTACATGTATAAACAAGTTTCATATTTGTCATTTACCAGTACATTGTTTACTTTTTTAGTTAACTTTTAATTAATTATATGAAATGTAACGTCTTTCTCTTTCATATATCTCTATTTCTGCAGATAAACAAGGTGTGTGCCAAGTTCAGGAAAAAAACCTTAGAACATCGTGAGTTGATGGAGACGGTCTTCATGGGGGCATTAGCTACTGGTAAGTACCATTGGACCCTGGGAGAGAAACTTCCTGAAGCTGCTGATGACTCATCTGATTCAGTGCATAGTTTGGGAGCCCAGCCATTTGCTGATCCAATACCCGCAGGAGTACAGGACGTGGATTCAAATTCTTCATTGGAGCATGTTCCGATTGAAAAGGGGAAAAGGAGAAAGACGCCATCAACAAGTGTTTCAAAGTCGAAGAAGGCAACAAGTGGAGCGTCAGTTATTGCGGAAAGCATGAACAATCTGACAGATGTGGTGCGTACGAAGAATCAGCAGGTTACGGTGAGGCACCTCACAGGCAACGAATCGCTGTATACTATTTCGGAGTGCATGCATTGCCTGACGAGTATTCCATCCCTGCTTGGGACGCCGTTATTCCACTTCGCCTCAACACTTATGGATAACGCCGATTACCGGGAGGTGATGATGTGCCAGCCTGATGACGACTCTATCATAGGATGGCTTACACAAAAGCAGCTCCAGTGTACTGTGTCGGCGCCTTTTGCAAACCTGTTTGGGGCTCGCCGGATGTGATCTAGCGGTGTTACGAGTGTTGAATATGCCTATCCTTCTCTTGCTGTTGAAAACTTTTACTTATGTTATTGTTGGCACTGTATTAAAACATGATGGTTGTGTTGCATGTTTTTATTCCTTCATTTTTGTTTTTTTCTTGCTAGCTATGGTGAACAAAACTTTTAGTTAAGTGCATGGGTTGACGGAATGGAAGCATGGTTGTGCATGGTTTTTGTGAAATGAATGAGATGCTTCTGTTTAAATTAAATGTATGGCTATTTTTTAGACAGGCAACGACGGATTTGCTTGGTAGCTTATGTATGTCTATATTTTGCAAATTTAACTATTAGTTTACTTTGACGTCAACTTTTCTGGTTGTTACCACCAGGGTCCCCTTGTAAATTCAAGTTGAACAGGTTTACAATTTGTGCAATTCATATCATTATGCGTTACTAATGACATTGGTGACGGCATTACTGACATTAAAAACAATGTCGGCATTTTTTAATTGCAATTTTTTAAATAATTTTTGTCAATGAATCACGTGCATTACTTACAGAAAGAGTGCCACTCTTGTAGGTTTCGTATCAACGAAGACGTGATGAATCCCTAGGATGGAAGCAACAATGATGATTTTAGGGAAATGCTTAATCAAATGGTGGTCCAGGCGCAACAAGAACACAACTGCATATTTCTACAAGCATGCCAGTATGCGACAGAATGGTACGAAAAACACTTGGCTAAAACGCCATGTCGCATTTCTATACTGACCGGGAATGCATAGATATCCGAACTATATGCGGGCCATATGGGGTCGATTTGAGGAAAATGTTTGCATGCTGAAGGAAGTTTTTGTCGCCTTGTGTGAGACATTAGTAAATGATTTTTGGTTACAAGTACCGCAACATCCACATGGCTTAGCTGTTGAAGAAAGCGTTGCAATGTTTATCCATGTGTTGAAAGGAAGCAAAATCGGGAAATCCAAGAACGGTTCCAACATTCGGGGGAAA
Source organism: Camellia japonica (assembly GCA_030407325.1). Classification (NCBI taxonomy): domain Eukaryota; kingdom Viridiplantae; phylum Streptophyta; class Magnoliopsida; order Ericales; family Theaceae; genus Camellia; species Camellia japonica. Next base: position 139,858,277 of record JAPPVO010000013.1, read on the forward strand.
CTGTGTCTCGGCACGTGTATAACATATTAACTTCTATGAAAAAGTTCACTATTGTTCATTGCCGGCCTACGTACAGTCAGCATCATATACATCCATACGTGCGGTCTAGACGGAAATACCTACCGTTCAAGGTACTACTGAAAAATATTATTGACATATAAATAAAGAGTGTCAGTTATTTTGTTTTTATTATTAACTGGACGTCGCGTATGGAAAAAACCAGTACTTGTTACCCGTTTAAGCAACAAAAGAATTGGGTTGTTTGCAGGACTGCATTGGAGCAATAAACGGAACACATGTAAGTGCATGGGTTACGGGGCTAGATGCAGCAACATATTTCAGTAGGAAATACTGTCACACGCAAAATATCATGGTCGCGGTTGATTTTGACATGTGTTTCATATTCATTTCGTGCAGATGAGAAGGAAGTATGCATGATAGTCGCATTTTCAACGAGATACTAACAAATGACAATGTCTCATTTCCACATCCTGACGAAGGTAACACATGGCCATGAATTCTGCATTTATGGGGCAATAATTTTTTCTGAAACATCATTACTTGATCCAAAAGCACAATGTTTGATTTGGGTGTCATACATTGTTGTCCTGTCTGCAGGCAAATATTAGCTTGTGGATTCAGGCTACCCAAACCGGATAGGTTACTTAACACCATTTAGAGGCAGCCGTTACCACCAACAAGAATACCGACGTATTCCACGGAACACGACGACAAACACGCCAAGGGAATTATTTAACAAAGTTCACTCATCGTTACGCAGTGTGGTGGAACGCACTTTCGGTGCTTGGAAAAAGCGATGGGGGTTTATTCGAGACATGCCTCGGTATGACTTTGCAAATGTGCAAGTTCAGTTAGTAGGTGCGTCAATGGCATTACATAATTATATACGGCAAAACACAGGTAATCCAACAACTGTTCACCCAATCTGTGACGAGGAAGAGGCTATGACAATAGTAAATGCCATATCAGAAGTTGAACATGACGAGGATGGTTTAATGGTTGGGGATGAGGACCCGCATATGGCATTGGTGCGCTTTCGTATACGCGACAAATTATGTTACATGCGTAATAACGGAATGTTAGGAAATATATAATAGTCAACCTAATTTTGCGTAGGGTTGTAACATTGGTAATATACGTGGAACAGACTGTATTCAAATATATTATCATGTATCAGTAGAATGTGTTTACACGGGAATATACCCCCTTTCTGTTGCTGACGTGCTTAATTTTGAAAAACCAAAAACCACATAAAAAAGCATTTTTGAAAAAGAAAACAAGGTAAAACAAATAAGAAAAAAAAAAAAATTAATACAGAAATTATCATGTGCGACGTCAATTAAAAGAATAAAAACACAAGTTCAAAACAACAAAAAAACCAAAACAGACCTCATTTTTTGTCATGTGCCACGGCAATATATAATTTTTCACATCATTTTAAAATAAATGACATAAAAAAACGTTTTTCCAAACAAAAAAACCAACCGAAATTAGCATTTGCCACGTAATTTACAAATAAATAAAACACATAAAAACCCATTTGTCAAATATAAAAACAAATTAATGTATACAAATAAAAAAAATTACAGAAACGTAAATTTAAAAAAAAAAAGAACGACAAAAATAGGCCTCATCAAAAAAAAAAAAGAAAAAAAAAGAAAAAAACAGAAATTAGCATTTGCCACGTCATTTACAAATAAATAAAACACATGAAAATCCATTTTTGAAATATAAAAACAAATTAATGTGAGTGAATAAAAAAATGACAAAATCGTAAATTAAAAAAAAAATAACGACAAAAATACGTCTCATTCAAAAACATTTAAAAAAAAAATGAAAACAGAAATTGCCATTCGCCACGTAATTTATAAATAAATGAAACACATAAATAAAAAAAAAAGTTATTGTATACCAATAAAAATAAATAAGGCAAAAAACGTAAATTAAAGAACAAGAACTAATTAATGTATAAAAAAATAAAAATGACAAAAATATAAATTTAAAAAAAAAATTAAGCAAAATACGCCAAATCTAAACCCAAAATAAAAAAATAAAAATTTAAACACAATACGCCAAATTCAAACCCAAAATAAATTTAAAAAAAATTTAAGCAAAATACGCCAAATTCAAACCCAAACCCAAAATTAAAAAAAAAAAAAAAAACAACAACAACAACAACAATTTCGGTTCAAACAGAGGCTGACGTGGAGAACCACTTTCATTGCCTCACAGGTAAAAGTGGATGAAGGGCAATTTGGTAATTTAACAGGAAGACACCTCACTAAAAAGTTAAAAAGTCAAAAAAGTCAAAAAATCCTTCACAAACCAGGCTTTTTAGCCCAGACTAAAATAGCCAAAAAACTAAGGCGTTTTTTGGAATGTCCTAAATAAGTGTACTTTTTTGTCTTTTTGGACTAAAAAATTGAGGAAAAAAAATATGGATGTTTGAGTTAATTTTTTATTTTTTTTATAAAAAAATGTATATTAAAAAATTATATAAATTAATATGTAAGGAAAAATTAATATTGAGAGTTATGCAGTCATAATTTTTAACTTTTAATAAATAGTAATAACTTTTTAACTTTTTAAATAATTTTTTAACTTTTTGATAACTTATCAAACTTAACCTAAAAAATCAACCCATTTTCTAAACGGAGGTTAAGGTCAAGTTTGGGAAGACTAAATAAGTGTACTTTTTGACTTTTCTTGTATTATGTGTAAAAAAAGTAGAGAAGAAATGTTGATTGATGTGACCCAAAAAAGATAAAAAGATGAAATAAGTGCACTTTTTTAGTTTAGCCAAACTTGACCTAAAAAAATCTGACCCATACGAGGCGTGAGTTCCAAGACAACCTGAAAACACACACATGCCAGATTTTTTTCGTCAACTCACTAATACTATATTTAGAAAAGAAGAGATCTCAGCCGTCAAAAAAGATGAACCAAGAACCAACGGCCAAGATCAGGTCTATAGCAACCAGAGTTAACTACTGCACACACACACTGCATCACACTTTGGATTGGAAACCCTAGTCAGTGGAGAGACGACTGCAGGGGTTGTAATATAAAAGCTTCGTTGTCTTCTCGCGGCACCGCTCTCCTTCCTCCCTCTCTCTTGCGTCCTTTGGCTGCGGCTGCTGTGAGAGCTTTCTGTAAATTTCTAGAGAGAGAAAGAGCGGAAACCCTAGAAAGTCGAAAACCATGTCGGACGAAGAGCATCACTTCGAGTCCAAGGCCGATGCTGGGGCCTCCAAAACCTATCCCCAACAAGCCGGTACCATCCGCAAGAACGGTTACATCGTCATCAAAAACCGTCCTTGCAAGGTATAATCTTTTTATCGATTAGATCATTCTTTATAACTGTTTTTGTGTTTAGATTTGGATTGGATTGGATTGGATTGGATTATTTTGGTCTTATGCTGTAATTTGTTGTATGTCCCGTGCAGATCGCGTGTTTATGTGTGTTACGTGTATCGCATTTCAATTCATTTAACTATTAAAACGTTGCTAGAGTTTTATTTTTTTTACCTAGATTTTTATGCATGAATGTTAAAATGGTTGGTGGGTTAATTTTTGTCAAATTTTGAGCTTGGGTTTTGCTGTTTGTGTTGGTTTCATCATATATTTGATTCATTAAATGTTAATAGGTCTTGTTGTGATATTTGGGTGGGTTTGATTTTTCTAATCCTCTTTTATATCTTTGGTTTATGGATTTGGTGAAGGAAAAGGAAAAGGAAAAGAAAATGCAATAGATTGTTCCTTGTTTGGTTACCATGAAAAGCAATGATGAAGTCTTGTTCTATTTTACTTGCAAATCTAAAATAAATGGTAAATTGTTCCAAAAGGAGGAATTTAGAATGGCAAAGTCAGCCTTCAACTGCTTTCTTTTAGCCTGTACCAATTTAACTGGTATATTAAGGATTTGTCCTAATTGATTATTTTTAGTGTGTCAATAGGTAATTTAGGATCCAAAGTGAAGTTAAGCTCAGCGATAACTTATTGCTGGAGACTTTGGATTTGTCCAAAACCATCAAAATGCAGTAGTCATCTTTTTTTTGTGTGCGTGTGTTTGTGTTTGTTGCAACAGATTGGTGCTTTAATTATATTTCAGCGTTTTGATTTCTTTTAAATTATGAGAGAAGGTTTTATGTAATATATAAAATTTGCAACTAAATCTAGAGAATTTGATTTGAGAAATTTGATGTGGGTGTTATTTACAGCAAACAATTGTAAATTCATAAATAAATGCAGGAAATGTTTGTCTATGGCTGTATAACCATCTTCAACATCTAAATGGAATATGTAAGTGAACACAGCCTCAGAAAAGCTTTGAGAATTATAGACAGCATTAGACGAGAAAATGAAGTTTGCTTGATTCTCACATAATTGTAATTTAGTTTTAATTATTACAAATTGGTTTGAGAAAATCTTGCCTGTAGCCTTGCAATAGATTGGTGCTTTAATTATATTTCAGCGTTTTGATTTCTTTTAAATCATGAAAGAAGGTTTTATGTAATATATTGAGAAATTTAGATCTGGCGTTTTTAGTTGATGTGGGTGTCATTTACAGCAAACAATTGTAAATTCATAAATAAATGCAGGAAATGTATGTCTATGGCTGTATAACCATCTTCAACATCTAAATGGAATGTGTAAGTGAATACAGCCTCAGAAAAGCTTTGAGAATTATAGACAGCATTAGACAAGAAAATGAAGTTTGCTTGATTCTCACATAATTGTAATTTAGTTTTAATTATTACAAATTGGTTTGAGAAAATCTTGCCTGTAGCCTTCAAGTAGATAAACTTTTGATGAACACTCGGTATCATCATTCAGATATTACACTATTCATACTGCATTCCTTTTAATTTTACGTGCATATATTGATTGTTGATGATGAAAAGTTCCTTATAATTTATTCTCTCCTGGTGGATTGCTAAACAGGTTGTTGAGGTTTCTACCTCTAAAACTGGCAAGCATGGGCATGCCAAGTGTCACTTTGTGGGCATTGATATATTCAATGGCAAGAAGCTTGAAGATATTGTCCCATCATCCCATAACTGCGATGTGAGGGGTCTTTTAGTTTAGATTCTTTTATTTTCCTTTCAGATTTCTGCTAATTCTTTGGAACACTGTACATGTATACTCATAGCTTCTAAGTCACTTCTCTTCTTTGCAGGTTCCTCATGTTACTCGTACTGATTATCAACTGATTGATATTTCTGAAGATGGTTTTGTAAGTAATTTCGTGTGAACATCTTGAATATTTCTGGATCCAATGGATCTCACTGGATTAATTATTGGCTATGAAGCATAGGTACGGGTACGAGTACTGGTATTGGTACTGGAACGATACGGGTACGTCGATACGGTAAAATTAAAAAAAAATAGGGTACGGGTACGGCTTGGTACGCTTATAAAAAAATATTTATTTTTAATTTAGAGTAATGCAAAAATTAATTAAATGGTTTAATTTGTTAAGGTCCAACCTATAATTAACATTTAATGCCAAAAGGAAAAGTATAAATCAAAATTAAATGTCAATATATTAAATAACTTACAAACCATAGTTTAATTTTAAAATCATGCTAAGCATAAAACAAAAATTTAAAAAGAAATCTAGTGAAATGAGTTTTATTTCTGTAGTAGAAGGAAAATATTGTTTCAACTGAGGTATGGTACGGCTTAGATATATACTAGGTACGTTTAGGTACGTCAAAAATTAAGAAGAAAAAACTTGCGTATATATTTCGTGTACTTGGTACGTCTGCAGAAGTACCATACGAGGTACGGTATGCCGGTAAGTACCTGGTACGGATACGGCATGTTTTTTGAAGTATCCATGCTTCATAGATTATTGGTAGATAAAAATGCCATGTAATTTAATTGGGTTGCTGTAGACATTTGGAAATTTAGACTTGTTATTATTCTATCGACAGGAGATGATGTTGACAGCAATATTTTGTGTTTGTAATTTTAGCCATGGGTAATTTCCGCTGTTTTATTAGTGCTTTGTGTCCAGCCAAGAACTATCCATGTCTCTTTGTTAGAAATGTGTAAGATTTGATGTTATTATTCAGAACTTCATAAGTTTGGATGCAGTAACTTCCATTTTCAGATCCAGCTTTAGGCTTTGCCCGTTAGGGGTTGCCACAATTTTTGAATTGTAAACCAAATAAACTTTGATCTGCAGGTGAGTCTTTTGACTGAGAATGGTAACACCAAGGATGACTTGAAGCTTCCCACTGATGAAAGTCTGCTCAGCCAGGTACACAAATGTTCTGCATTCTTCAAAATGCAACCTGTGCACTCTAAATATATTTTGAAATATTAGCACGATGAATACACTGTATTTCAATATTGTTTTGCATAATTAGAAGCATTGTTATGTCAATGATATCTTGATTTTTAAGTTATTGAATAAATGACTTTTTAATTTTAATTACTCCAGTGTTATCTCATTTTTTGTTCATTATCTTTGAATAAACTATTTTTATATTTGACACACAACAAAATTAAAAAAAATAAAAATAAAATATGCGTCCCAGGCATATTGTGTTCTGTATTTTTTAAAAATCACTGAGTCGGTATGTTTGTGTCATGTCCGTATTGTGTCATTCGTCTTTGTCTGTGTGCATTGAAAATTTAATGCTGCCCTTCAATAGTCCACAATTAATATTATGTTCTTTACTTTATATTTATTTGTCTGTGCTTTGTGTGTTCAGATTAAAGATGGGTTTGCTGAAGGGAAAGACCTTGTTGTGTCGGTTATGTGTGCTATGGGGGAAGAACAGATCAATGCCCTCAAGGACATTGGTCCAAAGAACTAAAATTCTTGGGGTCTCTTGTATAATGTCTGCGCACAACATGCATGGGAGAGCTCATCTCAAACAAGTTCCATGGTGCCAAAAGTTGCATAGTTGAAAGTTCTGGGTATGAACCTCCATGATCCTTTTATGTTTCTGAAGGCTTGGTTCGGTTAAGACAGTACCATATTATATTGTGTCATGAAATATTTTTTTGATTTTTGGGGTTGTTAGTGACTGGTTTCGTTTTGGTTTTGTGTGCTTCCTTGAGACAAAAGTGTAGCTGGATGGATTACATTTTCTGTGCACCTGAAGTTAATTTACAATATGAACTGAGAAAATTTCAATTTTCTTGGTAAATATTGTCTGCGTATGGTTTTGATTTTATGTTCAAGTGAAATGTGCATGGTTTTGATTATCAGTTTTTCTTATAACTTTTATTTTCTGATTATCAGCTTTCAAATTGGAAGCCATACCCATGGAGAGGCAATATATTCTGATAGGGGTTCAAATACCCCAAAATGCCTGAATGGCATACCCCAAAAGTATTTTCTAAGTTTATGGCTGATGTGGGGATTGCTGTGGTGCATTCGATTTGCTTGAAATTAGTTTGAAGTGCTTTTCCCCCTTAATTTTGGAGACAAATCAACATTAAATTGTGTTTTAAAAATAATCTACCAAATTTATATATATATATATTTCTTTTTAGTTGATTTTGCTAGTATTTGTTTTAATTATTTAATTGTTTAGGTCTTTCTAAATTAGACTGAGGCTATGTTTGGCATGAGTCTTTTTTGGCTATTTTAGTCACAAAAAGACAAAATAAACTTAAAAGTTAATAAATAAAATGTCATATACAAATCATAATTATTTTATTTTTCTCTTAAAAAGTCAAAAAAGTTAAAAAGTTCATCCTAAATTAGACTTTTGAGTTCAATGTTAAAATAATTAAAAAGCTAACTTATATTCCAAACGAAGGCCGGATAGTTTTTGTAAACATTTTAAAAAATGTATATTATTTTAGTTTTTTTATTTATTTTTATTTTAATATGGCCTTTTTAGTTGTTGTCAAACATAGTTTAAAAAAGTTATGCAATTTAAATGAAAATGTACAAAATAAAAAATGTATAATATTTTAAAATTAAATTATTTTATTTATTTATTTATTTTTCTTGGATTGTTGATACCGATAAGATTTTAATATCTTTGCTAGTTTCAAAATTGTATGGTGTTTTATATTGTAATTGAGAAGGAAGCATTGAGCTGTGTATGGTGTTTTATACTGTAATCGAGAAGGAAGCATCAAGCTAGAGGCCTCAAAATGTTGAGATTATATCTTAGCATGCACTTTTCACTTGCACCTTGAGTTGTCAAGGAAAATGAAAGAATTATATAATGATAATTTTATATTTTATATGTTGCTAATTTTTTTCCCCCCATTAATTTTCCCAACCCAACTAACTAAAGAGAAAAAATCACTTCTATTTATTACTTTTGATGATACAATTAATATACAACGGGTACCTGGCAGAACGGGTCGGATTGATCCACGCTTCTCGTGCCAATATCCGAGTGATCAAACCCATCAATGAACCTGCAGACAAGTTCAACGGGGAACGGGGAGTCCCCCAGTGAACCCTTCGACGAGTAAGTTAGAAAGAGAAGTAGAGTGTAGAGAGAGATTGGAGATAGAAAGCTTAACCTTTTTCTTGTCTTCAACGTCTGCTGATATCCTTTGGTAATCATTTCGCCGTCCCTTCCGACCTGCCACCTTGGCCAAAAGTTTATGCTGTAGCTTACCTTGTTCAGGGTGAGGGGGTGCTGTTTCGACGGAGAGGTGTTGTCGTAATAAATGCTGTGATGGACTGCATTAATGGCGATGTGCAGTGGCAATAACTTTGCAGATCTTTTTCTACTGATGTGGCTTGTCCTTTACCTGCCACATGTCTGAATATCATTGGTTCTTCGTGCCATGTTGGCTTCTAGTTGTTCAAGATCTCATCAGTTGGGTTATGTGTTGGGCTTTAAGTGATGGGCTTGGGTTGTTCATAGTGGGCCATGACCTTTGTGGGCCTAACCACGTCAGTAGTTCCCCATTCCTAAGTGCAGCTTTAGCCCAACGAAGGGAATACTAATAGAGAAGATGAGGAGGACCGACCGCGAAGAGTGGCCGAGCGGAAGGACTGACCATGAGGAGGATCGACCGCGAAGGGTGGCCGAGTGGGAGGGCCGACCATGAGGAGGACCGACTGCGGAGGGTGGCTGAGTGGATGGGCCGACCATGAGGAGGACCGACCGCGGAGGGTGGCCGAGTAGATGGGCCGACCATGAGAAGGACCGACTGCGGAGGGTGGCCGAGTGGGAGGGCTGACCATGACGATGACCGACCGCGGAGGGTGGCCGAGTGGATGGGTCGACCATGAGGAGGACCAACCGCGGAGGGTGGCCGAGTGAGAGGGCCGACTATGAAGAGGACCGACCGCGGAGGGTGGCCGAGTGGATGGGCCGACCATGAGGAGGACCGACCGCGAAGGGTGGCCGAGTGGAAGGACTGATCATGAGGAGGACCGACCGCAAAGGGTGGCCGAGTGAGAGGGCCGACCATGAGGAGGACCAACCGCGAAGGGTGGTCGAGTGGATGGGCCGACCATGAAGAGGACCGACCGCGGAGGGTGGCCGAGTGAATGGGCCGACCATGAGGAGGACCGACCGCGGAGGGTGGCCGAGTGGATGGGCCGACCATGAGGAGGACCGACCGCGGAGGGTGGCCGAGTGGATGGGCCGACCATGAGGAGGACCGACCGCGAAGGGTGGCCGAGTGGATGGGCCGACCATGAGGAGGGCCGACCGCGAAGGGTGGCCGAGTGGGAGGACCAACGATGAGGAGGACCGACTGCGAAGGGTGGCCGACTGAGAAGGCCGACCATGAGGAGGACCGACCGCGAAGGGTGGCCGAGTGGAGGGCCGACCATGAGGAGGACCGACCGCGAAGGGTGGCCGAGTGGATGGGCCGACCATGAGGAGGACCGACCGCGAAGGGTGGCCGAGTGGGAGGGCCGACCATGAGGAGGACCGACCGTGAAGGTTGAGTTGGGGGGGCGCGGGGCTCAAGAGGCGGCGTGTCACGTGATGACTTGAAGTGGAAAAGACAGGGTAAGGGGAGGTGGCAATGAATCGTGATCGTACATGTGGCAGCATCTCGTGAGGAGGGAGATTGGGCGTTGGGCCAAAAATGAAACAATAGGTCATGATGGGTGTTCAAAAGACAGTTTTGGCAGATGTTTTGAAAAGTTTTCAAACTGGCGAAAAGTAATTGTGACCCTTGGAATACGGGCAAGACTTGGGCTTTTGGTATTATTCGATTTACCTACTTCTTTGCAAAAAATCAAAACATTTCAAGTGTTAACTCCTTTGTTGCTGACGATACACCTCTGCAACATTTCTTGAATTTTCTTACACCCGTTTCCGAAGCTATTCGTAGGCACACCACAGAGATGGCTCAAGAAGAAGCTGGAACCGCCAGGGTTGATCTGTTTGGGGATGACGACGCAGTGGAGCTGGCGGAGCAGTACCGGACGGAGAGACAAGTGGAGAGGGTAGAGGAGCCGGTGGTACAATCCCATTCTTCCACCATGATAGCGGCTCCAAAGCCAATCATCTAGGCGGAACCAGATCACTGGCATACGAAGGCTGACAAATCAATGGTTACTGCGGCGGACTTAGAGGTTATGCGCGAAAAGTATTAGGTTCCCGCTGAAATAGAGTTACTGTTGCCGTCGTCAACGGAGAGGCCAATCAACGCCCGGTCGGGGAAGTTTGCCCTGTACGAGGAAGCATTGAAAGGAGGACTGAGGCTGCCGCTTCTGCAAGTGGTGGTTGATGTCCTAAACCGGTTGGAGGTAGTGCCGGGGCAACTAATGCCCAATGCATGGAAGATTGTGTTAGCCTGTGCAAGCGCGTGGCCGAAGGCGACTGAAGGGGCAGCTATGACGGTGGACGAATTTTTCGCGTGTTATAAGGCCTTAGGACAGCAAGAGACTTGGGTGACGTTGCAGGCGGCGACAAGGAGGGGTCTGGTGACGGGGCTGCCGTCATCCATTAAGGGTTGGAGGCCGCGGTGGTTTTACGTGTCCGCGAATGGAGGGGTTGGGGTGCATACGGTGTGGAGAGTGCCCACCAAATCTGTGGAGCCAAAACTGGGGGCGGCAGTAGAGGAGAGGATAAAAAAGGTGAAGGCATGGAGGGAGAATGAGGGAGTCAGGTGGGACGAACTCGTTCAACCTTCAGCCTTGTTTGCAGCGGGATTGGGCCCTTAGCCGAGCGTTGGAGATCTAGGACGGGCTGAACTAGAGGCGAGGAGGAAAGCGCAAGAGGCTGAGGATATGGCCATCCTCACCAAAGCCAGTAAGTTCAAAGAGTCCCAGGCAGACCGACCGCCAAAACCGATCGCGAGGGAGAGGATCCGACCTCGCCCCAAACCCCTAGGGGAAAAAGACTTAGGTAGATTTGAGCCACGACCGCCCCCAGTTGATCCTTTGAAGGAGAGGGCCTACAAGGAGATGAAGGTGGAGGGTGTGGTAAAGAAGAAGAGGAGAGTGAGGAGGAGTGAAGAAGAGCCTGCCTTAAAGAGGAGGAATGAGATGACGGCAGAGGAGACCCCCATAGCCAAGGAGGCAGGGGAGGAGGGGGTGGGGGAGATCCCAGGAAGGGTGGTTGCCCCAGAAGTGGTGGAGGTCGCCTCAGAGGTCATGGAAGTCGTCCCAGTAGTGGCGGAGATCGCCCAAGAAATTCAAGTAGAAGGTGAGGCAACTGGCCCTGAGCCAAGGGGAGAGGAACAGCCCCAGGGGGGTTCTGCGCCCCAAGGAGGAGGGGGGGTCAAGCTAACGACTGCGATCTACCACGCCCGTGCGGTGTCTGGACGACTGGAGGGAGAAGAAGGCCCAGCCAGGGTAGCTGCAGATCGCCTTGTTGGGATCGTGGACGAGGCGGCTGTGTGCTCGGTAGCCAGGTTCAATGAGACTGAGCTGCTAAGGGGGGTTGTGCTCTGCCCAAATGGAGGTAACCACCTTAGCTGGGGCTCTGCTGAGAAAGGCGGCGGCTGCAAAGGTCAAGTCGGATGAGGCCAAGGCTCAACTTGCAAACTTCAAAAAGGAGAGTGCAGGGTGGAAGAAGGCTGCGCGAAGCGCGTGCTCCAGGGGTTGGCAGGAAGCTGAAAAAGCTAAAAAGATGCAAGTGTTTGCCATTGTTCACCGCAATGTTGCCGATCGAGCCCAAGCTGAGCTGATCGCGGTCAAGTTGGAGCTAGAAGACGAACGCCGCCAGGTTGTGTCACTCGAGTTCCAGCTGGCTGGCGAGCAGAAGAAGCTGGGAGATGCTCAAAGGGCCTGCGCGGTCGCCATTGAGCGGCATGAAGAGGCTATAACCAGCAATGAAGAACTGCGCGCCCAACAAATCAAAGAAAAGGATGAAGCAGATGTGAAGATTGCTGGGCTGCAGAAGGAGCTGGAAGACGAGCGTGCTAAGGCAATGGAGGAGAGGGCGAGCCTACAGAAGGAGTTGGAGGAAGAGAGGACTAAGGCAGCCTCTGAAAGGGCAGCATACCCCGATCTGTATGTCGCAGCAATAGAACAATTCAAGGGGTCTGCTGAATTTCAGATGGCGATCGATGCCGCGGTCGCCAGCAGCGTGGCGAGAGAGGTGTCTGGAGGGGCGGGCTCGTCTGGAATGACCGTTGGGGGCAGGACCGAGGCAGAAGTGATTGAGAGCTTCCAGCGGTCAGACTTCTATAAACACGAAATGGCTGAGTTCTGGAACAGTGGCTGGAAGATGTTCAAGCGTAAAGCTGAAGAACTGTTCCCAGGCTTAGACCTCAGTAGTGTAAAAGTTGACGAAGACGATGTGGCCCAGACCCCCCTAGATGAAGGGATTGAAAAAGAAGACATCGTTTCCAGTGAGGAGGAATAATTAAAGAAGAAGAAGAAGACCTTATACTTAGAGTTGTTTTTGTGTGTTTGTTTTTGTTATTATTATTTTTTTTTGAAATGCTGTAGTGAACTTATGTACAAGTTTGTGAATAAATAAAATTGCAATTGTGTTTTCATTCGATTGTTGTTGCTTGCGCATCCGAAATGAATGAGAATGGTGGTTTGTGTGTAAAGCTTGTGTATAAATCGTTGTGAGAATCTCAATATAAATTGAAGTTGAACTTGTATTAAAAACTCAGTGCAGAGTGAAGTTTAAAATGGAATAAAATTCCAGGTGTGTTTGCCACACTGCTGAAGTGAATGAGAGTGGTTTATTAAAGTTAGGCTTGACTTGTAAAGAAAGAGGCTGACTTGCAAATGTTGATAAATAAGAAAATAAAAGAGTGTTGGTAAGAATGTCAAAGATGTGAAGTTTCAAATTATGCCCAAAAATGGAGTTGTAGATCAAGTTGCAAGAGTGTTGGTAAATAAAAGATTAGTTTGGAATTTGACCAAGTAAGGTGTAAAAACATGGACCTGGAATTTTGGCCAAGTGAGTCTACTAATGCCATAAGCATGAAGTTTGCTTGAATGGCTTTGACCGAGCTCTGCATCTGTGCTCAGTTGGGGTTAAGCTATGATTCACTGACTTTGCAAATAATTCAGTAGCTTGAAGTAACTCAGTCTTGCTCTGACCGAGGCGTTTCATGCTCAGTCTGGACGAGCTTTTCCTGGTTGGTCAGGCTGAGGCTGTAAGCTTTTTGTCGCTCGGTCTGGACGAGGCTTTTGGTGCTCAGTCTGGCTGAGGCTTTTTGTCACTCGGTCTGGCTGAGGCTTTTGGTGTTCAGTTTGGTTGAGGCTTTTGGTGCTCAGTCTGGCTGAAGCTTTTTGTCGCTCGGTCTGGCTGAGGCTTTTGGTGCTCAGTTTGGCTGAGGCTTTTGGTGCTCAGTCTGGCTGAGGCTTTTGATGGGTGCTGCAATCAAAATGTTATGGAGACACCATATAAATAACTGAGATATAAAATTGTTATCATGGAGAGTGTAGCCCAGTTGATCAAAGATTTACATGATGTGAGGGGAAAACAAGGATGTTCAAGTGTGTAAATTTGCCGAAAAAAAAATACAATAACTAAGCAATACAAAAGTAGGAATTTATTGAAAGTAACGCTTCAAGTGTTCGGCATTCCACGGGTGGGGGAGATCTCGACCTTCCATGTCCTGAAGTCGGTGAGTGCCTGGTCGTGGCCGGGCTTTCACAACGTAAGGTCCCTCCTACTTGGCTGCCAGTTTGCCCTCAATCGGATTTTTGGTGGCAAGGGTTACTTCGCGCAAGACAAGGTCTCCCACAGCGAACTCCCTTGATCGGACTTTGTGGTTGTAGTGTGTTCTCATTTTCTGTTGGTATGAGGCCAGTCTGACAGCAGTGGTTTCTCTGAGCTCTTCGATGAGGTCAAGGTCTGCCCGACGGAGTTCTTCGGTTAGTTTGGGATTCGGATGTAAAACGTTTGAGGTGGGCAGACCGACTTCCACTGGGATGACCGCCTCAACGCCGTATGTTAAGCGAAAGGGGGTCTCCCCAGTGGGAGTCCGAGCGGTAGTACGGTAAGCCCAGAGTATATTTGGCAATTCCTCAGCCTAAAGTCCCTTAGCAACTTCCAGCTTAGTCTTAATGATCTTCAGAAGGGAACGGTTGGTAATCTCGACTTGGCCATTGGCTTGGAGATGACCTGGGGAGAAGAAACATGGTTGGATTTGGAGGTCTGCACAGAACTTCCTATACTTGGCGTTGTCAAATTGTTTGCCGTTGTCGGAGATGATGGCTTGAGGGATGCCAAACCTGCATACGATCGATTGCTAGATGAATTTGGTTGTGTTCCGCTCGGTAATAGTAGCAAGGGGTTCTGTCTCTACCCATTTGGTGAAGTAATCAATGGCGACAATTGCGAACTTGGTCTGGCCTCGGCCGGTGGGCAGTGGACCAACTAAGTCGATCCCCCATTTGGTGAACGGATAGGGACTGCAAAGTGTGATCAACTCTGTAGGAGGAGCATGGGGGATGTTGGCAAAACGCTGACACTTATCACATTTGAGCATGAAGTCAGACGCATCCTGATTGAGAGTAGGCCAGAAATATCCAGTGCGAAGTATTTTGTGGGCTAGGGATCTGCCGCCCGAATGATTACCACAAATACCCTCGTGGATTTCCCGCATCACATATGTTGCTTGAGCTGGATTGAGGCATCGCAGATACGGGCGTGAAAAACCATGTTTGTACAAGACGCCACTGACGAGGATGTAATTGGACGACCGGGCCTTGACTTTGGTGGCCTGCTGTTGGTCATCTGGAAGGTCTCCCGTTGTCAAAAATAGGAAGATATCAGACGCCCAAGGGATGGGTTCATTTTGGAGGAACTGCACTTCTTACTGGTCGGGGGAGATGGCAGGGTGGACTAGGTATTCGAGGCGGACACCATGGCTGAGGTCGGATTGGTCTGCAGAAGCTAGCTGAGCCATCTCATCTGCCGTAGAGTTTTTTGCCCGAGGGATGTGCTTGATGTAGAAGGTATTGAAGAGGTGAACAAGGGGGAGTGTAATATCCCTGTAAGCCCGCATTGTATCATCCTTGGCATCAAATTCCCCCGTAATTTGTTCGACAATGAATTGGGAGTCGCTGAACACTCGGATATGGCTAACACTGATGTCCCGGGCTAAGCGGAGACCTGCTATCAATGCCTCATATTCGGCCTCATTGTTACTGGCATCGAATAAGAAACGGAGAGCACATTTGAAATAACCACCCTCGAGGGCGGTGAGGATGAGACCAGCCCCACTGCCTTTTCTGCGGGATGATCTGTCGACGTTGAGGGTCCAAGAGTGGGGGTCCTCTGGCTCGGCGGGGATTGGCGGGGGTGGAGTGGCTGTGGCTGGGGTAGGGTTAGTGAATTCCAGGATAAAATCGGCAACAGCCTGCCCCTTAATTGCTGTTCGAGGCCGGTAGGAGATGTCAAACTGGCTGAGTTCTACTGACCACTGCATGAGTCTGCTGGAAAGTTCTGGTTGCTGCATGACCTTCTTCAAAGGTTGGTCGGTGAGGACCACTATGGAATGGGCTTGGAAGTAAGGACGGAGTCGTCTGGAGGCGGTGACCAGGGCCAAGGATAGTTTTTCTAACAGTAGGTAATTCTGCTCCGCTCCTCTGAGAGCCCGACTGATGTAGTAGACCGGCCACTGGACAGAGCCGTCTTCCCTGATAAGAGCTGCACTGACTGCGGTGCTTGAAACGGCTAAGTAGAGGAAGAGGGGTTCGCCCGTGATTGCCTGAGAAAGGAGGGAAGGGTTGGCCATACACTGCTTCAACTGCTGAAAGGCCTCTTCGGATTCGGTCGTGTAGACACCCCATTTTTGACCGACCTTAAGACTCAGACGTCACCAACTGAGCGCTCGGTGATGTTGCATATCGTGCTCGTTCTGAGGTTGCGAAGTCACGGCTGCGAGCCTTGCCTCCGGACTTTCGGACTCTTTCGTACCTTGCCTCGGTTTGCGAACCAGGCCCTGTTTTCTTTGTTTTCTCTTCCTGAAGGGAGGGAGAGGTCTCGTAGATCATCTCTCAGTGGCCGTAGGCTACGTTTCGTGGTCATAGGCCATTTTTCCCGTTTGGAGCCCGGTTTCCGATTTTTCGGAGCCGTTGGCCGTGTGCCTCGGTTCGGGACTGCTTAACCATCTCCGTTTGCTCCGGTTTTTAGCATACATCTTATCTCCTCCCTTTTGAGGGACATTGTGGCTCGAGAGACCAACTTCGTGGTCGAACGCCACTTCCGGTGCCTAATAGTCAGTTTTCGGGGGCCCGGGCCGCGCGTTTCGGCCCCCCGAACCTTCGTTTTGCATCCGTTTTGTTTCATGTTTGGTGGAGACCTCATTTTCATTGTTAGGAAGCTTGTAGAAGGGTGGGAGGCCAACAATTGTTCCGAAAAGCCAGCTTTATTCCTTCATCGCTCTCCGTCGCCCGTTTTCCTCACTAGAAAGCTGGTGTTGACCATTCCCGGGCCACTTTCTTTGGCCCTCAACCACATATTTGTGTTGTACACACCTGGGAGGCCACCAATATGACATGGCCGGCCATCAATTGTTCCTGACCCTTTTGAACCCCTCTAGAAAGTTGGTTTTTCTCTCTCCTGAGTTACATTTTCTGATTTTTCTCTCTCCTGGGTTACATTTCCTGGTTTTTCTCCACATAGCTGTGTTGTGCACACATGGGAGGCCACCTTTTTGGGGTGGCCGGCCACTAATTGAACTTGAACCCTCTGAACCTGGCCGGCCATGACCCTCTCACCTGGTTCCTTACAGCTGCACCCTCTGTTTCCCTCCAGATCCTGTATCCGAGGGGGGGTCTTTTGGGGGGGAAATTTGAATTTGATTTCCCCCCCCCCTTTTCTCCACTCCTCTCCTCTATAAAACCAGCCCCCCCAGCTCATTTTAAAGGGTTACAAAAACTTGTTTGGAGCTCTTGCATTAAATCTCCATCTCTCTCTATTCCAACCCTCAAAACACCCTTGGTTCTTGGCCATTTCTACACCAATCCATAGCACCACACCTCCACACTCCATTCCAGCAACTTGAAGGCTATTTCCAGAGGTTAGGAGCACCATTTCTTGGACCAAAAGCTGTTGAAGACTTAGGCTACAAGGGTAAGTCTCTTTTCCCTCTCTTTTGGCTCTATTTTGCATGCTTTCTTAGCCTTTGTTGCTTGCATTTTTGGGCTCCAACCTGAACTATAAATAGTCATGTTTTGAGCTCATCTCCATGTTTGATCAAGGGTCTTTCTTTGTTTGAGGTCTCCTCCTCACCCTTTGTGTTTAAACTCTCTTTTAGGCCTATTTTTGCATGATATTTTAGGCTTATTTGTGAGTTGTTTTGGACTTGGTCATAAACTGTGAAATGTCTTGTTTTGAGCCCCTCTTCAACTTTTTTGAAGGGCTCTCCTCTGTTTGAGGTCAGCTGCTACCACTTGCCTCTTTATCCCTCTTTTAGGCCTTTTTCTTGCATGTTGATTTAGCCTCACTTTTGTTCATTTTCGAGACTTGATGTAAACTATAAAGTGCCTTGTTTTGAGCCCCTCTTCAATTTTGTTGAAGGGCTCTTTGCCATTTGGGGCCAGCTGCTGTCCCTTGTCTCTATTCTCTCTTTTAGGGCCATTTTTGCATGATAGATTAGCCCTATTTATGTTCATTTTTGAGACTTGTTATAAACTGTAAAAAGGCTTGTTTTGACATCATCTTCATGTTTTATTAAGGGCATTTTCTTATTTGAGGTCACATGCTTCCTTGTATGCTTGATTGTCCCTTGTTTTGAGCCTTACACCTAAGCTCCAATTGCATGCTTTGTTTGGCCTTCTAGCCACTGAAATCCAGTGGATTTTCAGTGGCTGGAACACTGTTTTGAGCCTCCAAATCAGAGGGGGGTGACCCCCTCTCACCTTGACTTATTTGGTGGTCATTTTGGCCCTCCAAAGAGACCCTATCTTGCATGCTTCGAAGTCACATTTCAGGGTCAATTGGGTGAGTTTTGGGACTACCATATTTGATTTCCAGAGTTGTTTTGGTCATGCTTCATGTCTATCTTGTATGTGCCTAATAACTCCTGGCATGGCCCTCTAAAGGAGCTCCTCATTTTTGCACATGTTGGTTGCATTTCAGTGATTATTTGGTCATATTTCCACATGTTTTGTTCACTGATTTTTGCTGGTTTGGTGAGATTCCATGTGCTTCATATACTTGCCATGTAAACCATGTTTGCTAGTCAAAATTGCATGCTACTTTAGCCCATCTTGCTAGCACCTTTTGGCCATGCTTTGAACTAAGAAAGTTCATGTTTTGGGATTGCCTTGACTCTGTCTTCATGCTTCATGATCAAATAATGCATGCTTTGTATAGCTATAGGTCATTGCGTATGCCTAGTTTTGAGTTTCGGGGTTCATCTCATGCATCGGGTGCCATATTGCCATGTTTCGGGGCTGTTTAACATCATATTTTAGTGCTGAAATTCACATGTTTTTATGCCATATTCCATGCCTTGCCATGCTTTGGTAGAGTGGCATTCGTGCCTTAGGGTCGGTCCTCGGTTCGCGTGCACGCATCTCGAGTGTCCCATTTCCATCTAATGGCCACTGATGTGGGTGTGGCTGAGGTCCACTCATGTTGGTGTAAGTCCATTGTGCATTGTGTATGCCATTTCATTTCATAGCATTGCGTTTGCTAGGTTGTATGTTAGAGCATTGTGTATGCCATGTTACATCGTGCATTGCGTATGCCATTTCATAGCATTGTATATGCTAGGTTGCATGTTAGGATTGTATTCATGCATGTCATGCATATTGCCTTGTGTTTGGGATAGGAGTTAGCCCGAGCACGGGAAACGAGGGACGTTTCGTACTTTGAGTAACAGAACGTGTCTCAATTCCCTATCGCCGACACTCCGGATTATCCATGATGAAGTCTAGGTCTTGTTATGTTTTCATGTGCATTCATTCCATATTGAGTCATGCAAATCGACTCCTCGACCATCATGCATCGAGATGCGCGATTGGTGGCACGAGGATCGAGGACTACGCTCATTGAAGAGTAGTCAAGCATACATATGTGAAAATACATTGCCATGCCCTTTCTTGCTCTCTGTTGCAGCAAATCAGAAACCGGCAGTCTTTTGGAGCTTCGTGCAATATTCCGAGCTCAATTGTAAACAGAGGCTAATGGGGGCATTACAGTGGATTTCCGCGCCAAGTAACCCGAACATGCATCATTCATCATCCGGAGCAGAGTCGAGGTAGTCCCCTAGCTTGCATGCTAAGTTATTGCTTTCCTAGATTAATTTGTTAATTAATTAGGGTTTTGTACTTATTCGGACTGTACTATTTATTTGGGACTGTATATTATTTATTCAGACCCTCTGCGCGAAGGCAATGTTGTAATAAGTGTGCGTGCGTGTGATGTATGTCTTCCAACCCCACGTCTTTCTCCCTTTTATTTACCAGCTTATGATGGTTAGATTAGGGTATGTTTCAATTAGCATACAGTATGATAGCATGTTTGCATTCATTCATTTGTTTTGCATGCACCGGCCTCGTCGCATCACAACTCCCTGCATTGTATTTCAATTCCAAGTTAAATACATGTTAGATGTAGCATTCCATATGCCATGTTTAGAATAGCCGAGCCTGCTATAGTTGCATTTTTGCATGTGTTGCATTAGGCATTTCTGTATAGTTAAGATCATGCATGGATTTCTAACATAGTTTCTGTTTTGGCTTGGAGTACTCGGTAAGTTTTACGCTTTAGCATCCTTGCATGTGTGTGAGTGACTGCCATGATAGCATGCTTACCATGAGGCTATTTGCTTATGTGATATAACTGCTTGAATGCCTGTGGGTGAAGGTTGGGTTATTTGGATTGGAATAATTCATTCACTGTGAGTTTTAAGCCCACTAGATAGTGGCAAAACCATCTTTTCTAAGCCCACCTGAGGGTGGCAAAATCTGCATTTTAAGCCTACTTGCGAGTAGCAAACCATCTTTCAAAAACAAACATGAAATGTTTTGTTCCAATTCAGGCGATCCAGTCTATACTTGTATGCTGTGTGCATCACATAGTAAATCTAGGCTAATAACCGGAATAAGAACGCATAATGTTTTCAAAACTAGATATCATAGTTAGTAGAGGCCGATCTTTGATCGGGCGAGCGGGGGTGCTCACGAAGTGACCTTCCCCAATCGTACCCAAGTTCCCGAGCTGAGGCAACTTTGGTGATGACGGACACGTGGCCTTAGGCACGAGTCAGGGTTTCCTAAATTTCCCAAAACAAAATATTTAGGTGGCGACTCTGTATCTGGCAAAGCAGTCCATGTTTGGCACTTCTTTCAAAAAATCTGTTTTCAAAATCGATTTGCCGGATTTGGACTCTTTGGTTTAGATTAAGAACCGTGACAATTTGAGTCCTGAACTGTAGTGAGCCCAAAACGAACGGAACGGGGGACATATGTGTAATTTAGCTAATAATCAAACAAGAACATATGTGTTTTCAAAATAATATATCATGATTAGTAGAGGCCGATCCTTTGATCGGGCAAGCGAGGGTGCTCATTTCATGACCTTCCCTCCTCGTACCCAAGTTCCCGAGCCGAAGCAACTTTGGTGATGACAGACACGTGGCCTTAGGCACGAGTTAGGGTTTCCTAAATTTCCCAAAACAAAATATTTAAGTGGCGACTCTGAAATCTGATAAAGCAGTCCATGTTTGACGCTTTTTGATTAAAATCGATTTTCCAAAACGATTTGCCGGATTTGGACTCTTTGGTGATTTATCAGTCTTGCATTGCACTTTGTGAGATTAGATTCAAAACCGTGACAGGAGTTCGAACTGTAGTAGCTATAACCTAATTCGCGCCCTCTCCAAAAGGGGGGTGCGCAGAGGAATTTCGAGCGGTCTACACTTATATTCCATTATTAGTCTCTATTTATTTTACAGTATTTATTTACTCTTTTTTTTTTTGGTAATAAAGAGTATTATACAAAGCTAAGAAGAGTCAAATACTATCACATGATAACACACTAATTCAACAACACAAACAAGAACACCACAGAGAGACATGTGTTTGAGGAATAAGTGGATTTGAGGGTAAAGTGTGTGTACATGGTTAGGAATAAAGGATGTAATTGTAATTTTAAGAGTGTGGATTAAGAAAATTAGTTAATAATCAAATTAATGGGTGTGTGTATTGAGAAAAGACTTGCCTTGCGTTAATTAGGTGTGTGGAAATAGAATTTCCCGATTCCTTCTTTGTTGAGATTTAATTATACGCGAGTTAGACATAAATAAAAAAATAATAGTATTTTATTTTAATTATTAAATTTAAGAAAAAAATATTTTAAACATTTTATATATAACTATATTGAGATTAAAATAGTTAAAAAAATTCAAAAAGCTATCACAAATTGTTAGAAAATAATAATCTTAACTTTTCTACAAAATTTGTCCTTAAAAATAAAAAAATCAATTCCTCTTGAATTAGAGAGAAGCTCAAGGGCATTTTAGACTTTTCACAATCCTGTTCAGTCCCATTTGTTTTGGATAATTCTATTTCCACACACTAATTCCCTTCAGTACACACACTTAATGAATACTTTCTCAATACACACATTATAAAAATATAAATTCTCAGTACACATCTCTATATTCTAATATTACCCTCATTTTCAATTTTAAAACCCTAAGGTTATATTTTTAATTTTTTAGATCAATTTTTTGACATTTGGATGAGAAAAATATAAATTATTTTGACAAAAATAAATACCAAAAAAATATTTTTAAATTTTTAAATTTTTTTGCCCCTAAAAAAATGAAACTACATTGAAATAAGAATTTTTTTTATATTTATTTTTGAAAACATATTCTAAAACTATACTAAACAGAGTCTAATTTTATTTTATTTTTTCTATTTATCCACTCATCTTTTATTGTCGTTGCTGTCACTTTCAACCCTCTATCGCCACTTCTGGCTCATCCCCCTCAATTCTAGACATTCACAGTCAACATTAAGTGCTTTGTGGTGAGAGACTTGTGAGAATGTATGATTTATGGCAGAAAATGATCGTAAGTGAATAAAGAAAACAAGTGACTTGAGGGGATGAAGAATGAAAGAGGTGGCACTGGTGATAGAGGATGATTGTAACGTTTTAGAAATACAATTTGAGTAGAAAAAGACGAGGATATAATGGTATTTTTATTTTAAGATAAAATTATATTAATAAAAATTTTCAATAGTGCGTGAACAAAGTGAAATTAGTGGGTGAAAATAGAATTACCCATTTGCTTTGCTTCGTACGGAGGAGCATTCACCACTCTCTCAATCGATATAAGCTACAATCCGTAAGGGTCTGTTTGGGCATTCTGAATTTCAGCTGTTGAAATTAGTCCTCTCGATTCTCGTCTGCTTCCGGCGACATACCCACACTGAGTGAAAAGGAGCTTTGATTCAACGTAAGTCTCTCTCTCTCTCTCTCTCTCCCTATATATACACTATATATATATAAATATACCATCGTCGCACTATCTCTATAGAATGTCGATCATAAATTCCTGTTATTTCCGATTGAAAATTCTGTATTTGAAAAGCTCACTGTGATTCTTTCTTTCTCGTTTTCTCTTACAATTTCAGTATTTTTTTGTCGATTTTATAAAGACAATTTTTTTTTTTTTTTTTTTGTTGTTGAGGGTTTTGGTTGAAAGTTTCATGGGTTTACTTAACTTAGCTTCAGTTTTATGTTGAATCATTTAACTTAAATGCCTAATTTTAAACATATTTGGGTCTGTTTTTGCGTGTTGAGTGTACATAAAATCACTAGGTTTCGATTTTTCGAGAGGTATAAAGTTTTTATTTTTAGCAGCAAAAAAATGGAAACATTTGGGGAAGCTCTTAAATTTATTTGGTTTTGGGTGGAGTTTAGGGTTTTTAGGTTTTATGCCAGGATTAGGAAATGCCAGGAAAAAAAAAAAAGTTGAGAGGGGTGGTGAGGTGAGGTGAGGTGACTTTTGCATTTCTAGGATGCAAATGTTGTTGCTAGATGTGTAAGAGTTTGGGTTTTGTATTAGTGTAGTTTGGGGTTTTAATAGCATCCGGACTCTGGATAAATACATTTTGGTTGCTTTGTTGTTGTTAAATGCTTTGGTGACACACACAAAAAAAGGGTAACCATTTTAGGTAATATATCTATGATTTGAGGCATTTTTTTGCTTTTGTAACGGCTTATTTTATATTTTTTAAAATAAATATATTTTGAATTAGATTTGAAAGAGAAATTTACAAGATCTTTTGTTTAATTAAGCTAGAAAAATACTTTTGAAATTGTAACTGAGCTGCACCCTCCAAGCCATGGATTGAGTTTGGATTTTGGCTTATTGTTTGATCACGTTCTATGGTTTACAGTGTAATTTTGGTGTATTTACAGATATTGAATCTAAACTGGGGCAATCAGATGATATGGAAGACCCAGGAGCAAGTAGTAAGGATGATATGAAATTGAATGTAGAGGATGATATTATGGACTTAGATGACTTTTTCGAAAACCTAGTAGGAACAAGTAGTAAGGTTGAGAAGTCATCAAATGGAGACGTGCACATGGGTTTAGATGATGATGATTTCATGGATCCAACAGCAATACAGGATATGGGAGAAATTTTTCTGAAGAATTTTTGTAAGAAGGCATCAATGTCATTTTTTGAACAATATGGACTAATCAGTCACCAAATCAACTCTTACAATGATTTCATAAAAAATGGAGTCCAGAATGTGTTCGATTCCATTGGTGAGATTACAGTTGAACCTGGGTACGATCCATCCAAGAAGGGGGAAAATGAATGGAGACATGCTTCAGTAAAGTTTGGGAAGGTCACCCTTGAGCGGCCACAGTTTTGGACAGGTGAGAAGTTTTCAGCTGACAGCGGTAAAGAGTACCTGAATTTGTTGCCCAGACATGCTCGCCTTCAAAATATGACATATTCGTCCCGAATGAAAGTTCAGATTCTCCTTCAGGTGAATAATGTGACTGGGTTTACTATTTTTGATTTCTACTTGCAACCATTTTGTTTAAAAGTTTGCAGTGTGTGGTAATTGAGATAGTTGTGTGACTTTGCTAACTGTAAATGAAGGGTTCCATGTGTCATATGTGAGTTGTTGAACCCTAAATTGCTAATAGTCTATTATGCAATTTGATTTTGTTATAGCATATCAAAATTTTACTTACTGATTTTTTTTATACTCCCTCCGTCCCAAAATAATGGTCCCTTTTGGGGAATCCAACTTTTTTTTGTAGTACAATTATTGCTTTTGAAAAAAGTTGATTTTCCAAAATTATCCTTTTAATAGTACATTTTTTGGGAATATCAATGTCATTATTGTACTTTTTATATTGTTTATTAATTTAAAAGAAGGGCAAAATAGGAAATTTATATTATTTTTGTACTTGATTTTTAAAGAGTGACTAATATTTTGGGACAATGAAAAATGGAATAAGGGACTAATATTTTGAGACGGAGGGAGTAGTATATTTGGTATCTTTATGGTTTCTATGATATTTAAATTAGTAATTGATGCTGAAAATCTCAATGTCATTACTAATACAGGCAAGTGCTCTGCCAATGTTAGTAACTGCCTTTGTGCCCAAGGGATTTGCCCTTAAAAGTCACTCTTTTTATTAGGGAATTATTGCTGAGAATACTTATTTTGAATTGTTAATATATCTTGGAAACTTAAGGTTTCTTACATTGGCAAACACTACCTTTCTTTGGAGTTCATAAAATTTATAAAAATTCTGCTGTTAATTTTTCCCTAGGTGCCTATTCATCGTTTGTGGTTTTTGGTTAATTGTGATTTTGTGGTACATGGTAATTAGATATCAAGACATGGATGATTATTAAATGTTACTGGTTGTACCTTTGTATTGTCTTTTTTATTGGTTTCATATTTTATGTCCTCCTCTTTTTTGGATGCTTTTGGTAATTTATCTCGTACTTTTGAAAAATGAGGTACACCTAAAACCCTAACCAACAGATGTAATTAATTGATGAAAGCTTGTATATTGTTCAATGGGTTTTGACTTTTGACATGCAGTTCTACCACTACAACGAGTTTTTTACATTTTTTTGGTGAAGAACTACTGTAGAAAATTAATGTAATGATTTTATTGATTGATACTTGATTTTTGTGTGTATTGTGTATTTACAATGGAGAGAATGATCTCTCTTTTATAGGGAGAATGAGTTACAAATGGAGGAATTAAATTAACCTAAAATGGAGCACTAAACACCTTAATGGAGCATTAGGGTAAATGGAGCACTTGCTTCTTGTGGAGCACTAATGGAGTGGAGTAGGTAGGTGGTAGTAGGTGGTAGTGGTAGGTGGAGTAAGTTATAGGTTTTTACATTCAACAGCCCCCCTCAAACTCAAGGGGGTTAGGAACTCACCAACTTGAGTTTGGAGAGAGTAACAAATAAAAGTAGATAGGAGACACTGTATGGTCGTGTCAGACCTTTGTAGAAGACAGTTTATGGGGTCATGTCGGACCGTTGTAGAAGATAGTTTATGGGGTCATATCGGACCGATGTAGAAAACAGTTTATGGGGTCATGTCGGACCGTTGTAGAAGACACTATATGGCTGTGTCGAACCGTTGTAGCTGAGAATCGAAATCAATATCGGAACAGTTTACCGAGTCTTGTCGGACCCATATAGGAGCTAACCGGAATCAATGTCGGGACAGTTTACCGAGTCTTGTCGGACCCATATAGGAGCTAACCGGAATCAATGTCGGGACAGTTTACCGAGTCTTGTTGGACCCATGTAGGAGCTAACCGGAATCAAACTCGGGACAGTTTACAGAGTCTTGTCGGACCCTTATAAGTTGCACCCTCAAAAGGCGTGCCCAATCTTATCAAAAGGCGTGCCATCAAAAGGTGTGCCCGATAGCCATCAAAAGTCGAGCCATCAAAAGGCGCGCCATCAAAAGGTGTGCCCGACATCCATCAAAAGTCGAGCCATCAAAAGGCGCGCCGCTTTGTCGTCTTGCGCTGAGAGGCGCGTGATACGCGTGTCTGCCTTGCCTATTTATACCAAGGCGAGGCTGCCGCTTATGCAGAACAAAACATCTGCTGAAAAATCCTCTGAAAAAACTCTTCATTTTGCTGATAGAGATACTCTGTAACACTTCTGCCCAGATACTCTGTAACACTTCTGTCCAGAAAATGGCTTCTTCTTCCCGTTCCGCTACCCAGAACATAGCCTCTTCTTCCCGGGGTCTTACTCTCTTTCCCGACCTCAATGAGTGCACAAGAGAGATAACCGGGGCAGTTGCCCTGGAACCGCAACCAAGTGCCCTTGGACCAAGCCCCCCGGGTTTTGCACCGCTGAACTATCCGATGGTGGCAGTTGAGCAGATAATGGCTGCTCAATCTGATATTGAGGCCAATTATTATACATTGAGGTCTTGTGTTGAGACAATGACGGCGGTCAACAACCTGTCGCACCGGCTTCAGAGTAGAACAACTGAGGTGCAGCAGGTAAAAGCCCAACTGGCTCTGCTCCAGCGCATGTATACGGATGCCCGAGCAGAGATATGTGTGCTGAAGGCAGAAAACAAGGAACTGAAGCGAAAGGCCACCGTGATGCTCAGATTTGGAGGGCCACCATATGTGACAGTTGAGGAGCAACGGGAAGTGAACGTGCTCGGCGGCGTGGGAAACACGGAGGCAGCACCGGCAAAGGACGCCCAAGACAAAGGCAAGAGGAAGAGATCAGCTGAAGAGGCGAAGAAGTAAGGCTGGTTGATGTGGTGGTTGTAGGTTGTGTTTGGTTTTTTTTTTTTTTTTTTTATGTAAAATGGTGATCGAGTTTGATCCCTGGCATGAATAAAATAAAGTTGGTGGTCATGATGTTATCAATCAAAGGAACAATTTTTGGGCCATGGACACGGGCAAGAACCTCATAGAGGGAAATTGTGTACTCCCCAGATGACAATGATGCCAAACCATTCTTCTCTTTGGTTTCAGAAACCTGAGCAAGAAAGAGTGGAATTGCCTTTGAATCCAAGTCTTTCACATATGATTTCAGCGCTTTCATTGCAGATTTTCTGCTATCTGCACCTTTCTCAAGATTTGCCAACTCTTGCCGCAGAATTGGGCTCAGGCTTCTACCCATTACTTTTTGGCCTATGGACAGTCATTAAAGAAATAAGCCCAAATGGTGGTCCACGGACGACCAACAAACTGACCTATATAACCCACGTGCCTACTCTATAGGCAATAACATATTTGACCAACTATATTTAAATATAGTAAAACAAAAAAAACCAGCCCACAGTATTGAAAACCACTCTAAAACACTTCAAAAATTCAACAAATTGACCTGAGTGGGCGGGAATTTTGGCGCCCCCCACGTGCTCCACCAAGCTGCTTAATCAATACGCAAGGCAGTGCGTGTGGCCCACATACCTCCCTCAAATCAGTCATAATCACCATGAAAGCTGAGGAAAGAAAGCTTGAAAACATCCACCTCCAGAATAGGCGGAAACCACGCCGATGGAAGACTCACCGATGGTGACGACACTAGTCAAAACCCAACAAAGTGACCAGAGGCACCACCAGTGCCACCATTCGTTCTCTGTTACCATCCAGCTCGCATAACCAGTCACGAACCAGATCCACTTATATGTTACTTGCACATGCAATAAGCTGTATTACAGATCCAAATAAAAGAAAAGTACAGTTGAAGGCAAGACCCACTGCTTTCCAGTAAGGACCCAACAACCCATCTAGCACTTCAAACCACTGAATGACATGGTTCTTGAAATTAACATTTTCTTTCTCCTTTCTAGTTCTGTACTCAATGTACAGAACACTGATGAGGTAAGCTGTCCAGCTATCAAAAAACTGAAACAGAATTCCAGAGAGCATACCCAGCTGAGAGAACAAGTAATTGTGGTTGTGGATCATAAACTGCCATGTAAAACGGCAGCCCACCGATGTCAATACAACCACCATTTTTGCCAACCCCATAACAGATTGCAGCACTACTTGGCCAGTAACTGCACTTTGAACTGTTCGATTTTACATATCAAGTCCTCAATGTTGCAGAAGTGGAAGCTGCACCAACCCAAAGTGAATTGGCATGCTCTGCGTAACAGTTGCAACCCCCAAGCAATACTTTAACCCTTAGTTCATTCTCCTTACATAAGGAGCCTAAAACAGTAGCAGCCTGCATCTTCACCCCAAGTGATCCTGATCGAAAGAGAGCACAAGCTGAAGCCCGTGAAAGGGCAGCAGCGGAGGCAAGAGAAAGAGCAGAAAAGGCTGCTGCAGAAGCTAGGGAAAGGGCGAATTCAGAAGCAAGGGAGAAAGCTGCTACTGCTAGTAAAACTGAAGCTGAAGCACGACGTAGAGCAGAACGGGCTGCTGTAGAAAGTGCTGCTGCAGAGGCTCGTGAAAGGGCCGTAGAAACACAAGCGGAATAGGTAGAGGTCCGGCGGACGGCCAAGGCAAGGTTGCCGCCCGCCGGTAAGGCGAATAACACCAAGAGCTTAACCTATAGCTCTGATACCATGTAGAAAATTAATGTAATGATTTTATTGATTGATACTTGATTTTTGTGTGTATTGTGTATTTACAATGGAGAGAATGATCTCTCTTTTATAGGGAGAATGAGTTACAAATGGAGGAATTAAATTAACCTAAAATGGAGCACTAAACACCTTAATGGAGCATTATGGTAAATGGAGCACTTGCTTCTTGTGGAGCACTAATGGAGTGGAGTAGGTAGGTGGTAGTGGTAGGTGGAGTAAGTTATAGGTTTTTACATTCAACAACTACTATTTACACTTTCAATGTATTAGACTTCTTCCCTATGCCTAGGAGTCTTTGGAGTGTTTTTGAGAGTGTTGACGGAGTGATAAATTATTGAATTTGTTTCTTTAACTGCTCAGTTCTATCATCATACATTGTCTATAAAATCTCTCTCCTTTTCATCCTTCATGATAGCTACTAGTTTTAATTCTACGGATGTATTGCCTACATGATAATTGTAATGTTCATGCATAGTGTATGACTTTCATTCCACTGGCTTTTTTTTTGTTGGGTGTAGTTTTAATTATATTGATTGCAAGAGTAGTGAATATCTCCTTATCAACCTCAAAAGTTTGCATTTCTTAACATTCTCCTTAGGTTATGTGAGGCATGTGAAGAGAATTTGTTTTCTTGTCGATTTTAATAGTCTTAAAAGTAGATGCACACTTTTCGCAAATTTGAACCAAATTGTCTCACGGTTATCGCATCAAAGGGACGTGTTAAAATATTACTTAAGATTCGTTCAATCAATTCATTTATTTTGACATTCTTATTTTTCTTTTGTATCAATGGCCCATTTTTGTACAAATTTTAATATTCATGTTCTTCTAAGGCTTTGGGACATTGTATGCATTCTAGGCTAGAATATTGACTCTTTTAAATTTGTTCAATTGATACTTTGAGAGCCTTTAGCGTTGTAGGCACACTAGCCTTTGCCTCATTTGATTCCTCCTTTGGAACCTAGATTTGGCTCACCATTCATGATAGGCTTTTTGACCAAGTATTTTGATTTTGCTTTGTAATCCTGCTGCAAGTGGACTTGGCTTGGAATCTTTTATTCATATAAACAACCCATATTCCACATATCTTTTATTTTGTTAGTTCTTCATGGTCTTCGTTTTTTGATCAACAATAAATAACTTTTTTTATTAAAATGAGATAGAGAAGAACATATACAAAAGAAATATGAGGGGACAAGAAGTCCAAAAAAATGAAAAAAATACAACAAAAACATAACAAACTTTATACGGTTCTCCAATCTCTAGAAATCAAACTTCATGGTTTTTGGTCCTCATCTTGCCCAAAGTTTTCTTATGCTGATGAAGCAATTACATGGCACTTCTTCTATGCCGTGGAAGTTCTGTGATAGCATTTCAAGAAGCTCATAGGTATTCAATTTGTCCATGTGCTTCCAATGGCAGTGGCTAAGGTTCTACCTAAGGTTGCATGTTACAAAGTCATGCAACCTATGCTAGTTTTAGCACTGATGGTGTTCTTCCCATTTTTTTTGTCTTTTTCTTGTGTCCCAAGGGGCTGTTGGCAGAACCCTTGTTTTTATACTTGTATTTATTATTTTCTAAAATGTTATGGTGTTTGTGTAATCTTTCAGGTATATTCTCCGAAGCTTGTTAGAAGTGACAAATTTAAAACTGGCAAAGAACAATATCTTGATAAGGAACTGATAAGTGAAGATAGCAGGGATGTAATTGTTGGCCGAATCCCTGTAATGCTCAAGTCTGATTTGTGCTGGATGAACGGGGTTGAGAAAAGCGATTGTGACTTTGACCATGGAGGCTATTTCCTAGTCAAGGGTGCTGAGAAGGTGAGAAACTTGTATCTTTCCTTCCAATGTGTTACTTGTCTAATTACAATTTATTGCTCAGTTGTTTTAGAATATTTTGATGGTAGAGTTAGGATTCAAAGATTTATTGAGTCAAGAAGATTTTTGATTGAATGTCCATGCACTATGCTATTGTCTATACTCTATAGTTAATCTGCATTCCGTGTTGTTTGGAAAATTCTGGAGTGCTGCTGATCAAAAAAAAAAGAAAAAAGAAAATTCAGGAATGAATCCTTTAACACGATGTGGTAACTTCAAATTTCACAATTCCACTTTGTGGAATGCAACTTATAATTCTGACAACAGTAATACAGGAAGCACCTCCACTCCTTTCTCCTGCCCCATTCTGATTTCTGAGCTGCAGAGCAGCTAATGGGACACTCTTTTAATAAAAGCTCTATGAATTGGTTACATTTTTTGGTACATTAGGTGGACAAGTGTCTTAGAATACTGTGGAATTAAAGAGTTTTAAATCATCCAATTCCTAATTTGTGTCTTTGGGTTGGTGACACTGGAGTGGCTTGCTTTTCCACTCAGATTGTGTTTCATTCCACCCGACAGTATATAGTCCATTTCTTTAAGAGTTAGGAAGCATCAAACAACTACAACACAAATTGTCATAAATTGCAAGAGTTAGGAAACATCACACAATTGCAACACAAATTTTCACGAAATTAACTTGACTAAATCAAAGATATTACACATTTGTAGGCTAAAAGTCTCTCAACTCCTATGTTACTAGAAACGCCACAGCAAAATGTATTGGTATGCACCTTCCAAAATATGGTACACTTTCGTTCAAAACGGTAAATTCAGTGATCCCAATTTTTTTTTTTTTTTTTTTTTTTTTTTTTTTTTTTTTTTTCATAGAAAATATTACATTTGATTGGATATCTAATAGTTAAAAAAAAAAAAAATTAATGTAGAAGTACCTTAAATTCTTAAGTATAATATATACAAGTCTACCCTTATCGTACCACATTTTAGAGCATTTGGTGTACCATGAACGATCCACGTTCCAGGTAACATAGCTTAGCTCTCTTATTTCTGTAAGGACTATGACTCCAATTTGGAAACTAATCATATTTGGTAATAGAAATATTCTAGACCGACTAGGACTTCAAATAACATTACCTGCCACACGAGAAAACCCATTGGTGATTCCTATAGGCCCATGTCTAGCAAATTATGAAAAAATACCCTAAACTACTAAATGATTTTACCACTTGGCAATGTTGTTGAAGCTGGAGGAGTTTTCAAACTTTCCCCAACCCCCAACCCCCAAACCCAAAACAAGGAAGAGAGCAAACCTTCATCTTAAATTTTGAAATATTGGTTGTTCATCATGAATATATGATTGTTAAGATTTTGTTTTGCTGTGTATGTTTTAGTGGTAATCTTTTTGTGATGTTTATTGCAGACATTCATTGCACAGGAGCAAATCTGCCTGAAAAGGCTTTGGGTGTCTAATAATCCAACTTGGGCTGTTTCATACCGTCATGTTTTAAGAAGGAAAAGAGTTTTTATAAAACTAGTGGACGCTTCTAAAGATAAACAGATTAGTGGCGGAGAAAAAGTCCTTTCAGTATATTTCTC
Source organism: Camellia japonica (assembly GCA_030407325.1). NCBI lineage: Eukaryota > Viridiplantae > Streptophyta > Magnoliopsida > Ericales > Theaceae > Camellia > Camellia japonica. Next base: position 139,890,662 of record JAPPVO010000013.1, read on the forward strand.
TGGAACAGAGTTTCATCATGAATCTGGATTTTGTTTTTTTGCATTGCACAGGAGCAAATCTGCCTGAAAAGGCTTTGGGTGTCTAATAATCCAACTTGGGCTGTTTCATACCGTCATGTTTTAAGAAGGAAAAGAGTTTTTATAAAACTAGTGGACGCTTCTAAAGATAAACAGATTAGTGGCGGAGAAAAAGTCCTTTCAGTATATTTCTCTGGAACAGAGTTTCCAATCTGGATTTTGTTTTTTGCCCTTGGTGTATCTTCCGACAGGGAAGTGGTTAATTTGATTGCCTGTGATACTGAAGATTCCAGAATTGTCAATATACTTGTTGCATCAATTCATGATGCTGATGAGTGTGCTGGATTTCGTAGAGGGGGGAAAGCTCTTAGTCATGTGGAGGGAGTTCTGAAACGTAGCAATTATCCACCTGGAGAATCTATTGAAGAGTTCTTTAGCAATTATTTGTTCCCCAATCTTAGTGGCTTCAGGCGAAAGGCTCGTTTTCTTGGATATATGGTCAACTGTCTCTTGCAGGCCTATACAGGCCGCAGAAAAGTTGATAACAGGGATGATTTTAGAAACAAGAGGTTGGAATTGGCTGGTGAGCTACTTGAACGAGAACTGAGAGTCCACATTAAACATGCTGAGAAGCGTATGGTGAAGGCTCTGCAGAGAGATCTTTATGGAGATCGTCAACTGCAACAGATTGAACACTATCTGGATGCATCAATCATCACCAATGGTCTTTGTAGGGCGTTTACAACCGGAGCATGGACACATCCTTACAAGAGGATGGAAAGGATCTCTGGTGTAGTGGCAATGCTTAGGCGAACAAATCCATTGCAGAGTATATCTGATATGAGGAAAACACGTCAGCAGGTTCAATACACTGGGAAGGTTGGAGATGCCAGATACCCGTAAGTTATTTGAACTTATTTTGGTTCTTCTTTTAATCACATATTTTGACCACCCTAAAGGTTGTTACTTCACCTCATTATGTTGTTTGGTAACGTAATGAGGTCACTACATTGTTATGCTCGGATTATATTATACCGAATCATGTCTTGTTGTTAGGCTGTTGATGATGCCAGCATCACAAGCTTTCTTAAAAGTTTCCTCCTTTTCTCTGTTACTACTGTAGAATCTAGTTTTCTGGAATCTTGGTGGGAGATTGATTAACAGCATGGTCCCTTTTAGGATAATGTTTGCATATAGCTGGTGGCTCGATAATCTAAAAGGTTGATAATTTCTTTGGTGAAAAATAGTACATGAGATAGTGCAAACTAACTCTGAGAGTGCCTTCAGACTCGAGAACTTTTTCTTTTTTCATATTAGCTATTGGCTGAAGTTACTGTATCTCATGTAGTTCAGCTTTTTATCCATTTTGTTCTTTATTATTGATAATTCCATGTACTCTCCCTCCTTGTGTTGATTAGAGAATTTGTGTGCATGCATGAGAATTGATAACTTTATTTTATTTGATAAATTATTCCAGATGTAATGTTACTACAAATATAAAGCCATGTGGCTAAAAGTTAAAGTTGGGTTCCTAGTGGCATGTGCATTAAAAAGGTAGCTTGATATTTATTTTCAGAAATTATTAACTAGTTGATGGATACACGGTTATGTAAACAAAGTAATCTATAAGTGTGATATTCATATATAATTTTGTGAAAGACTCATTCTTTATATATGAATGTCGTTGGCGTATTAATCAAGCTCTTCTTTTTTGCTGCATTTTTTGTGTATCAGTATTGGATACCTCTTCTACTACACTGACAATGCATTTGAAAATCTTCGCTACAAAATAAATATATGGCTATTGATGTACACAAACACAAACATAAGGATGCATCTAATTTGAATTTTTATTCCTTGTATTTTCTCTCCAAGATTAATTCGTTCACCTTGAACATTAATGAATTTGTTTGTTTTGGAAAAGGTAAATCTGGTGCTTTCCTATACTCTAGACATGGGCCAGATGATTTTAATGTTTCCAGCAACATTTTATTTTTGTTTGTTCTGTTTTGTTTTTTTTCTCTTTTTTAAAGAATAGTCAGAATAAAGATTTGTGTTCTGTATTTTTTTGCATCAGACTGTCAATGTTATAACATTTATTTATTCCCTCTACGTATATCTTAATGCTTGTGGAGGTGAAGTCATTTGGATGTTGGGTGAGAGATGTCTGGCAACAATGGTAATCTTATGCTTGCAAATGTTCTGGATGCAGACACCCATCACACTGGGGAAAGATTTGCTTTCTGTCTACCCCGGATGGTGAAAATTGTGGGCTTGTAAAAAATTTGGCCATCACAGGACTCGTCAGCGCAAATGTTCAGGAACCTTTTCTTGACAAATTGCTTGATTGTGGGATGGAGGGACTGGTAGATGATACTTCAACTTTGCTTTCTGGAAAGTACAAAGTTTTGGTGGACGGGGACTGGGCTGGAGTATGTGAAGATTCTAGTTGGTTTGTTGCACAGTTGAGGGCTATGCGACGCAGGAAGGAAGTGCCACACCAGGTTCACACCTCTTTCAATTTACTGTCTAGAACTTTCATATTCAATTATATCTTGAATTCGGTTTGCTAGCTATTATGTGGCAGATGGATTGGATTGGAAAATCTTGTCAAAAAAAATAAAAAAAATAAATAAATGATTTGGGTCTAAAATTGTTAATATTCCATATAATTTAGTTCCTTCAAGGGATAGATTAGTAGAGCTGTATTGTAAATGTATAAATGTTAAATTATACTTATAAAATGTGCTTATGCTACCTCTATGAGTCGCTTTAGTACAGGCTACAAGCTTAACTCGAAGTTCATTTGACAGGATCTTAGATGTGTAATGTTGTCACCACTACTCTACTGAAAGTTCTAAGTAGTGAAATCAATCAGTGAAGGTTCCACGGTCAGAAATTGCTTTAGTATTTCATCATGGAACATGTTTCAATTACTTTCCGTTGAAGTTATTTGTGTTTACCTCTCTTGGGTTCTCAAGCAGACTGATTTGTTTTGCTGTTCATTGCTGTGTGTGTGTAGTATGATTGCATTTGTGTCGTCTAAAGCTCGAGTATCATTTCACTTGTAGGTTGAAATCAAAAGAGATGAGAAGCACAGAGAAGTGAGGATATTTTCTGATCCTGGAAGAATTTTACGTCCTCTTCTAGTTGTTGATAACTTAAGGAAAGTTAAAGCTCTGAAAGGGGGAAATTACAGCTTTCAAACTCTTCTGGATAATGGAATAATTGAACTTATTGGAACTGAAGAAGAAGAAGACTGCCGAACTGCTTGGGGAATTAAGTTCCTCTTGATGGAATCCGAGGGCAAGTCACCTGTCAAATACACACACTGTGAACTTGACATGTCATTTTTATTAGGTTTAAGCTGTGCAATTATCCCTTTTGCAAATCATGACCATGCAAGGAGGGTCCTCTACCAGTCTGAGAAGCACTCTCAACAGGCTATTGGGTTTTCCACAACAAATCCAAATATCAGAGTAGATACCAATGCTCATCAGCTCTACTACCCTCAGAGGCCACTTTTCCGGACAATGCTTTCTGATTCTCTTGGAAAACCAGGATATCCTCTTGGTCACAATGGAGTAGTGCCAAGGCCTGAGTACTTCAATGGCCAATGTGCTATTGTGGCAGTTAATGTTCACTTGGGGTACAATCAAGAGGATTCCTTGGTGATGAATCGGGCTTCATTAGAGCGTGGAATGTTTCGATCAGAACATATAAGAAGCTACAAAGCTGAGGTTGATAATAAGGAAGCATTAGGGAAGAAGCCCAAGTATGAGGATACTGTTAACTTTGGAAAGATGCAGAGCAAAATTGGACGTGTTGACAGCCTTGATGATGATGGTTTTCCATTCATTGGAGCAAATCTCCAGAGTGGTGATATTGTCATTGGGAAATGTGCTGAATCCGGCGTAGACCACAGTATAAAATTGAAGCACACTGAAAGGGGAATGGTTCAGAAAGTCGTGCTATCTGCTAATGATGATGGAAAAAACTTTGCTGTAGTATCTTTGAGACAGGTAATTTCACTTTATAATTGTGATTGAATTTTGGTATGCATATATGTTCATGAAAGTGATTTACTTGATACTTTCAGTGGTTCTGGTTTTGCCTTTTTCTTTCTGCAACAGTCGTTTGCCATAAAAAGTTCAATTCCTGATTAACAATTGAATTCTTGACTGTTTGTTTCTTGTACAGGTTCGAACGCCATGTCTCGGTGACAAGTTCTCTAGCATGCATGGGCAGAAAGGTGTTTTGGGTTTTCTGGAATATCAAGAGAATTTCCCTTTCACAATTCAAGGGATTGTCCCGGATATTGTCATAAACCCTCATGCATTTCCTTCACGTCAGACTCCTGGTCAATTGCTAGAGGCTGCCTTGGGAAAGGGTATTGCATGTGGTGGTTCGCTAAGATACGCCACCCCATTTTCCACTATTTCTATTGATGCCATAACGGATCAGCTTCATAGGTAACAATGCCATAACGAAGGCATCTTTTTACATTGTGCCATGCTTATTGCAATGCATGTTGGCCTATATTTCATATGTGCTCCATACATTTTCTGGAAAACGTTTTATGTATCTTTTGACATTTGGTATGACGAAAACTAAAGTTAATGGAAAACATTTTTCTTGGCCAACTGAAAACAAGTTTATTTGAGCGGAAAATATTTTTCACTTTTAAAAGGTTGAAAACTGTTTTCCGAATTGAACTCTTCCTAATACCACCACCACTGCCAACACCACCACCACCACCACCATCACAACCACCACTAGCACCACAACTAATACAATCACTCGCACATTAGTTCCAAGGTTGCAACCAAACATAGGAAAATGCTTTCTATGGAGAAAATGTTTCTGCCAAAACAAATGGAGTGATGCTATCACTCATTTTGTCATATAAATATAGATATACTCCTTGATACTCATCGGCATACTTGATGCATGTACATGGCAGGGCTGGATTTTCAAGATGGGGGAATGAAAGAGTGTACAACGGCCGAACTGGTGAGATGATTCACTCTCTTGTATTTATGGGCCCAACATGCTACCAGCGTTTGACTCATATGTCCGAAGACAAAGTGAAATTCCGCAACACTGGACCTGTGCATCCGCTCACCAGACAGCCCGTGGCAGACAGGAAGCGCTTCGGAGGGATCAAATTTGGCGAGATGGAGCGTGACTGCCTTATAGCCCATGGTGCAGCAGCCAATCTCCATGAACGACTCTTCACGCTCAGTGACTCCTCCCAAATGCACATCTGCCGGAAATGTAAAAACATCGCAAATGTTATTCAGCGGCCGGTGCCTGGCGGTCGTAAGATTAGGGGTCCGTATTGCCGGTTTTGCGAGTCTGTGGAAGAGATTGTCAGAGTGAATGTGCCCTACGGAGCGAAGTTGCTGTGTCAAGAGCTTTTCTCCATGGGCATATCTCTGAAGTTTGATACTGAAGTCTTTTGAGTCGTGAAAACTCTGTTTATCTGTTAATGTTTGGAGCAAAGACATATATATGTGTACTTATATAAACTTATCTAGTTGTATTGCAACCATGTATTAAGCCATGAAGGGTGAACTAGTCTTTTGTTCTTGTGTTTTAATGGGTTGGTTTTTTATTTTATTTTATTTTATTTTTTTCAGCATTTATATTGTAGTTCTGAGGCAGGTAAAGCCAATGGAAGGTGAGTGAGTCAGAACCAGAAAGGCCTGCTTAATTAACATGCCATCCTTCGTTTGGCACATCTTATAAGCTCATTTTGCCAAAAAGAGTGTCAAAAAGTGTCTTTACTTGGCTTCAAGTTTCATAAGAGAGGATTTTATATATGTACATTGAGTTTAATAATTAAAAAAATATTTTTTTTGTCAATTTTATTTAAGAAAAATAAGTTGATGATTTATATTGAAATAAATTAAAAAATTCATATTTAAATCAACAAAATAAAAAGTGCAGGGTTTATTTTGTTGCAAGACTCAAATTTTGATTTTTTTTTAAATAAATTATTAAATAGAGTAAATAAAAGCAAAACATGAGAGAAAGCAAGCTGAAGGAAACCAACTTGATTACATGATGGGAAATACAAATTTTGAAGACAATGGATTAAGTTATATTTCAATTATTACAGCTTCTTTTTGGGGATTTCTCCTTTTATTGTTGATGTTTTTATTAAATAGCTCCTTCTAAGCCTTCTTTGTACTTGTGGTTGCTTCATCCACTAATGAAGGAACAAAAGGAGTGGGAACCAAGCACAACCCATTTCTCTTCCTGACAATAGCTCCATGCCCCTCATTCATATCCAAATCTTCTGGCTTCATCTCCCCTGGAAGCTCCCAATCGAAGTGGTAGAGAAGTAGAGCTAGAGGCAGCTCAACATTTGCCAATCCAAACAACATCCCCGGACATATCCTCCTCCCGGCCCCAAACGGAATAAACTCAAAGTTATTTCCTGCAAAATTGTGTTGTAAGAAGAATAACAAATAGAATCAAACCAATTATAATACCGTCTGTTTCTCAAATCGATGGAATGGAACCAATAATGTTGTCCGTTTTTTCGTTTTTAAATTTTTTTAGGACAACTATCAACATAAATAATATATTTATATACTTTTTTATTTTTTTGAATATTAGAAAATAAATTATAAATGCTATACGCTTTACATTAAAGATTAAGATGGAAAACATTTATGAAACATCGTTCCTATCTCTTTTAATTTATTATAATAGAGGATTCTATAGATTTTTATAAAGGGAACACACTCACTATTCCAGTTTAAATCTGGACTAGAGAGTGTTGTTCAGATTCATGGGATTTACAATAAATTCCGTTTCAATGATTTGAAGCATTCAATTTATAAGACTCTTCATGTCACATCATCTACAAAAAAATAAAAATAAAGTTAAGTATGATTTAGGACGGTGCTGTGTTGGGCTTCTATGAGGTCGACAATGGGCTACCTTGATGTTCTAAATCATTCAATTTCTAAGGCTATCTAAGCATATTATTTGTGCAAAAAATATATCGTCAATTATTTTGAAAACAAATGTAATTGATCATATGATTAAAGTTATCTAATCAACTTCAATTTTTTCAAAGATGAATTGTTTGGAGGCCTTAAAAATAAATAATTCAAAATATCATTATTGTAGACTTTATGGTGAGCCCCACAAAGTCCCAATAATCACCAACGGAAGAGAAATCTGCATTACTATTTTATAGTACTCTTAAAACTTCACATTAGTAACGGTTAAAATCGAACCGTAACGTGCGGTTTCAATTTCTCAACTAATAATAATATAATAAAATAAAAAGAGTGTGCTTTCTTCTAAATTGAGAGCATTTGGATTTGGTAGGTTTATTTTAATAGTATCTATTTTGATTATCTGAACCGTTCACTTTTTAAGACTAGTTGAATAAAATATTTAAGTAAAAGATCAGAATAATTAAATATCAGCAATTATATGTTTGAATCATATTTATTTTTTTTTAAAAATAAATAAAAAATATAATTTCAAGAAGAATATAACGACCTACCTACAAAATCAATGGAACTGTGTTGGAATCTCTCCGGCATAAAGCCCAGTGGTTGGGGTCTCTTCCGATGGCCCAAACATTGACAAAGACTTGGGTATTGGCGGGTATGTTATATCCATCAATATTGCAAGGCTCTCTGCTTTCTCTTGGGAGCAACAATGGTGCTGGATGGTGAAGCCTTAGGGTTTCTTTGATCACCATTTTAAGGTAAGCTAGTTTTTGAATGTGAGTCTCATGGTGGATTCTTTGCTTTTCATTGAGCTTTAAGAGTGATTGTCTCAACTATGCTTGTGCTTTCTTCATTACAATTGGCTTTTTCATCAGCTCTGCCATTGCCCAGTCGACCGTTGTTGATGAAGTTTCAGTTGAACCAGTGAACATGTCCTGCATATTCAAGTCAACACACATATGGGATGATAGAGTAGGGAAATTTGACAAACTATAATATAGAGAAGAAAAACACATAGGATGTAAATTAATAGTTAGGAAATATGGATACGGATATGATATGACGATATGACAAAATTTTAAAAAATAAAATATGGATACGACTAGGAAGCGTTTGTAAAAAAATATTTTTGAAAATATTATATTAGTAGTTAGGAGCTCAAAAATGTTGAGAAATTATACTGTAATTTTATAATGTAAAATAAAAATATTTAAGAAATAGGTAATATTTTAAGTTGGTAGTTAGTTTACTTCTTTTACTTTTTAATAGGTGTTACAAATATTTCATTTTAATATCAAGTCTAATATATTTATATTACAATAACAGAAGAACGATATTTAATTTAATTAATTCTTACTTTCTATGCAGTTATAAGAATAAGTCAATTTGACAAATTATATTACTTTAATTCCCTATATTCTTCTTATCAAAGAACTAAACAAAATATTGAAAAAATATTTGTTTTTATCCTCATAATTATATTATATTTTAATGCTATGTAAGAAATATTACAATTCTAGTTTCGTGACTTGAAGTATCTGATACTTCAAAATTAATGAAAAATTAATCAAGAAGTATCTGATACTTTTAGTAAGTATCTGATATGTCTTTGCGAGTATCTAAGAAATATCGATATCCAATACAAATACGTTGCTCTTTTAAAGGTTCGTTTGGGATGTGGGTTGGCTTTTTGACTATTTTAGCCTGGGGTTCAAAAGCCTTGTTTGGGATAGGCTTTTTGACTTTTTTTGACTTTTGTAAGAGAAAAAATAAAATGATTATGATATGATGTGATGTTTAGTCTTATTGGGCTAAAAAATTTATTTTGTTTTTTTGTTTCTAAAATAGTTAAAAAATCAGAAAGTCTGACATGCCAAACTAAAAATAAAAGTATCCATACTTCATATATTAACAGAATTAGAACTTTGGGGACAAATGTGACAGGGAACACATATTTTAGGTACATATATTCTAAAACACAATCATCATTTGAAATTGGATCATTAAGACGCAAATTAAAATTAAAATTTAGACAACCAAATTAACAAACAAACAAACAACACATAATTTAGGTTGCTTTTATCGAAAAACAAAATGATGGAATTAAATATAATACTATAACACAAGAACTTACAAAAATGATAGCTTTAATGTTGTCGTCTGTGATGGGAAACTCAAGACCACCAGTTTTCTCAAGCCTTAGTAGAACATCTAGTGGATCTTCCTCTCTTTGTTCACTTTCTTCTGTGCTTGCCATTCTTCTCTCTCTGATGATGCTTTCAAGGACATCATCAATCTTCCTATGCATTTTCATCAACTTAGGCTTCATCCCACTAACCACATGAAGCAACTTTATGGATGGAAACAAATCAGCCAAGTCAAAACCTCCTGCCAAAGATGTGGTGTCTTTCATCAGCTCCATCAATACTTCTTGGTCTCTGCACTTCTTTCCTGTTCAACAAAGCAAAATCATGAAAATCAAGCAATCAAACAAACACATAATCTAGTTCCACACTCATTTTTGAGTGTGGTGTTTGTTTAGGGTTTTCAAATCATAATTCCACACTCATTTTTCAAAACTCAATTCAAAACATAATCATTACTTTTCAAAACTCATAACCAAACACATAATTCAAAACACTTTTCAAAACTCCATTCAAATCAATATTGTAAAAATATTTTAATTTTGTTAAGATTTTAAATATTTTAATATTTAAATATGTTACGATTTTTTTAATTTTTAAATTTTTTAATTTTTCGAAATATTTTAAATATTTTAATTTTTAAATATTACGATTTTAATTTTTAATTTTAAAATATTTTATAAAAATAAATTCAAACTCTATTTTATAAAAATATTTTTAAATATTTAAATTTTTTTGTTATGTATTTGGTTACGATTTGAGTGTAGAGTTGTGAAAGTAGTATGGAGTTATGTGTTTGGTTATGAGTTTTAAAAATAATTTTTTAATTGAGTTTTGTTTTATGTGTTTTGTTACGATTTGAGTGTAGAGTTGTTTTTAAATTTAAAATATTAAAATTTTAAATTATTTTAATTTTTTGAATATTTAAACTATTTAAATTTTTACGATTTAAAATTTTTGAATATTTATTTTAATTTTTTACTTATTAAATTTTTTAGATTATTTAAATTATTTAAATATTTATGATTTAAATTTTTTGAATATTTATTTTGAAAAAAAATTATTTCCTTTGTAGTATTTTAATTAAAAATTGATTAATGTTATTTTTTGTTAATAATAAATTTTTTTAATTGAATTTTAAAAAGAGTTTGGTTATGCGTGTTGATCAAAATTTCAATAATGTAAAAGTAATGTGTTTTGTTATGAGTTATAACAATTTGAATTAAGTTTTGAAAACTCTTTTCAAAACTTATAACCAAACAAATTTTCTTACTTCACATGTCAAATCAAACTTTCAAAACTCAATTCTACACTCAATTCAAAACTCAATTCCACACTCAATTCAACACTTCATTCAAAAACTATAACCAAACAAATTTTCTACACTCAAATCATAATTCTAAAATACACAAACTCAAAATACAACTCATATTCTCAAATCATAGTTACAAAGCTCTACCAAACGGAGCCGTGGTGTCTTTCATCAGCTCCATCAATACTTCTTGGTCTCTGCACTTCTTTCCTGTTCAACAAAGCAAAATCATGAAAATCAAGCAATCAAACAACAGTAAATAATAATAATAATGATAAGGAAGAATTACATGCAGGTGGGAAAAGAAAAAAAGAATTATCAACACATAAAAAGTGCAAGTGTGTCTCTAATGGAGTACAAATGAAACTTGCACCTCTCATGTGTTTGTTAATTTTTTTTTTCTTTTCTTGCCTGCATGTAGTTTCCCATAATAATAATAATAATAACAATAATAATAAAAGTATGAAAAGGAAAATAACTTGTGAAATTAACAAATAGGACAAGTTATTCTACAACTATATTGGTCTCCCTTCTTGTAGAAAGAGATGGGCCCGACGCCTATATTGGTCTCCCTTCTTGTTAGGTGTGTTTAAAATTTTTTTTAAAAATATTGCTTAAAATATTAAAAAAATTCAGTAAAAACAAAAAAATTACGAAAAATAAAAATAAAATTTTCTAAAAAGTAAATTCTAAAAATGGAAACCAAACAGAGTGAATAGGTGCTTAACTCTTTCATTTATTATTATTTGAGTGATGAATAAAAAATTCTAAACAGATATAAAATTTATACAAAAAACTTGACAAAAATGATGTGGTATTGCCATTATTGTAAATAAATCCATCTTCAATAATGAAATGAAAGGTTCATACTGAGTCATATCATTATGTATGAATTTTTTTGTTTATATAGCATTACTTGTGATGATATATAAACAAAAAATTTGTATAAATTTATATAGAATGACATGACATATTTGTGTTCATTCATTTCAAATAAAAATAATAATTAAAGGGGTTACAATTTTTAAAATGTCATTGTCACATCATTTTTTTTTATGTATTTTTTGTTTACAAATCATTTTTCTCTCTCTCTCTCTCTTTTTTTTTTTTTTTTAATTTTAACATTTATGACAAAAAATATCCTTTTTCTTTTATAATGCATTTACAGTATGAATTTAGATAAAGATTTGGAAAAGAAAAACGTAACTATATTTCATTCAAATTTTACATATTTTTTTTTCTTTCTCTTTCCAAATTTATGCTTCAAACACAACCTTATAAAAGAAATTAGGATTGGGCTTCTCTCAAGTTCACCTCTCAACTTAAAAAAATTATAGGGTCCGTAAGGTCTATCACGAGTCCTGTTTTCATTATGCAAATCGTTCATATTGTAAAACTCTCATATACATAATTCATGAAAAAATTAAATTGATTCAATAATTGTAACTTTTTTATTTTATCGTATTTATCTAAAAAAATAAATAAATTATTTTAAAAATATACTGATCATAACCTTCTTAACATTAATTTCTTATTGAATTGAAAGATTATGGATCCAAATGGCCTAAAATTTTCCAGACTCTGTTTTCAAGTTGGATTGGATCCAACTATACGAGTAATTAAGTAGTCATACGAGTAATTAAGTAGAAATAGTTTTAGTTACTTGTAATAGTTAAAGTGAGTTTGATCATGATCTAGTAAGCCATGTAAACAGAATTTCATAATGCGCTGCACATGGACAAGAACAGAGCAATGCTACCAACGAACTGAGTTCTTCCGGAGCTCGGCTTGACTTAACTCGACTCGTTATGGGTTCGGCTTAGTTCAATTTGTTAAGTAAATAAATGAGCTCGAGTTAGATTTTTAAGCTCGTTTAGTAAACGAGCCGAGCTCAAATATGTTCAGCTCGTTAAGATCGGCTCGTTTATTTTTATTTAAATTATAAAATAAATATATTATTTATATATTAAAAATGTGTAAATAATAGCATAATTGTATTACTTATATGTTAAAATAATATATAAAATATATTATTTATATATTTAAATAATAAAAATCATAATAATAAAATTCATTATTGAGCTTCGAGCTGAACTTTAGCTCGACTAATATTAACGAGCCGAGCTAATCTCAAACTTGATTAGTTATTGAGCCGAGCTTGCAGGGCCGGCTTGAGGTGAGGCGGGCAAAGCCGCCACCTCGGGCCCCAAATTCTGTCTAAAAAATAAGGCTCCGAAATAATATTGATCTTAAGTTATGTTTGGTTAATTATTTCATTATTAAGTTATGTTTAGTTTATTAAAATAAAGTTGAATAGAGTAATCATTCCATCTAATATATTTGATTTACTAAAAAATATTACAAATAAAATCATCATTCACTATTATGAGGGAATAGTAATTTTATAAAGAGACTAAGGAATAACCATTCAATTCAATTCAATTTCATTTCAGTGAACCAAACACTACATTATAATATTAGTAGTTTAAAAATGAAGATTTAAACAAACAATTGAATTGATGAAGTATTTAAAAATAATGGATGGTTGCATGCCAAATGCATGAATTATTTATAGAATATTGTTTGACTATATATGAGTTACAATTGCTTCTCGAGAAATAATTTTACAATTTAATTTACTACGTAAAGAAAAAGTATAAATATATTAATAGTGTTAACAATAGAAAATGTTGAAAATTTATCTCAATAATTATGATTTATGTCAATAATTATGTGTATCATATTTAACAAATTTATAGAAGGTACAATCAAAAAATAAAAATAAATTGAAGATTATTGTTATTATTTTATCAATATATATATATATATTTTAAAATATATATGAGAGTCGGGGCCCATCTTCTAAGTTCGCTTTAGTCCCCTAAAAAGCCAGGTCCAGCCTTGCCAACTCGAGCTAGACAATCAAGCTCGATAAACAAATGAGCCGAGTTAGAGTACAACAGATTTTCCTAATTATATATATATATATATCAACCAGTATGATCTCCCCTATCTATAACCAGTATACACAACAAAAAAATTTTAACTTTCAGAGCACCCTAGCATATTAATTTAATTGAATAATGGTGAGTGATGAACTAGTACAAAATAGATTACATAGAGTAACCTGTTTTTGGTAAAGCTTTCAAATTATAATTTCACTCCTACATTCCAATGCTATATTTGGTTTAAGTTTTTAAATCATGATTCTAAATCAAAGATATTTTGATTCTAAATCAAAGATATTTTGATTTTCAGAGCACCCTAGCATATTACTTTTTTATTTTATTTTCTATTTATTTTTCTATTAAAGATATTTATAAATTGAAATTTAAAAAAAAAATTAAAAGTTTAATTAAATATGGGTTTCGACATATCTATAATTAAAAAAAAAAATTACACATTATGCTATAGAAAACGTAACTTAAATAAATACTGGGTTCGTTTGGGATGTGGGTTGATTTCAAGGGCGGAGCCACCTAAGGCCTAGGAGGGTCACGTGCCCCCCCTAAAATTTTAATATTTAAACTGTTATCCATATAGATGAAGATTATGTATTATGTATCATTTATAAAATTATATAGTGACCCTCTTTAAATTATGTAAAACTTTTTGCTTTTTTAAAATTTTTAAAATTCTCTATTTTATTATTTTGATTATTCTTGTACACTTTTAATTGATAGGTCAAGGCAAGAATTGAATCAATTGATAATTCATTTCTTATTATGAGATTTGTTTAGTTGCTTATTTCTCCTCATTTTGGGACATTTTTCTTGAGTTGATAGGATTGAACTTATTGATTATTTGGTTCATAGAATTTAGTTATTGAGTGGATTTATAAATCACATTAATGTAAATCTCAGGATAATTGTAATAAAAATATAAATATAATGTATAAGTTTAATAATATCTCCTTGTTACTTGTTATGGGGAAAAAATTCCATGTTGTGATTAATGTGTGCCCACTCTACATTGAATTTCTGGCTCCGCCACTGGTTGGTTTTTTGGCTTTTTTGGGATAGACTTTTTGACTTTTTTGACTTTTATGAGAAAAAAAATGAAATGATTATGATTTAGACGTGACATTTTGTCTTATTTGGCTAAAAAGCCTATTTTGACTTTTTTGACTTTTATGAGAAAAAAATAAAATGATTATGGTTTAGATGTAACATTTTGTCTTATTGGGCTAAAAAACCTATTTTGTCTTTTTGTGACTATTTCAGCCAAAAAGCTCCATTTTAGCTTATGGCAAACGAAAGCACTAATGCGCCTGTTTTGTTGCTTTTTTTCAACTTAAATCCATTTATAGTTTAATATAAGTGATTTTGGAGTGTTTGGTGTACTTTATGGGGGTAGATTATAGCTTTTTATAAGTGAAAATTGAGCTTTTCGGTTGAGTGGGGAAGGAGGTGCTTCCCCAAATAGCTTAATCGGGCAGCTATAATTTGAGGGGCAAAATGACTTAAAGGCCCCTCACAATTTCAAGTAATTACAAGTGTACCATGTATATAAATAAAAAAAACTCTCATTTTTGTCTCTTTGATGAAGCTGTCTAGCGATTTCCGGAGTTGTCTGGCGATTTTCGGCGATGTGTCCCTCGCTCCGGCGATGAAACAGAGATCTCTCTCTTCTCTCTCTCTCTCTCTCTCTCTCTCTCTCTGCGCTACATCTATGGCATTGTATCTAGGGTTTTTCGTCGTCGATCTCGGGTTCGCGGCAATTTCCGATAGATCTAGGCCATGGAAGCCCCTCTCCGCGACGCCCAATGGTGATCCTCCTATGGCCTCTCTGTAGACACCCCATTTTTGACCGTCCTCAAGACTTGGACGTCACCATTGGAACACTCGGTGATTATCCATGTGGTGTTTGTTTTGAGTTCCCGGAGGTCCCGGCCGCGCGTCGTGCCTCAGGACCTCTCAACCGGTTTATTCTGTGCTTGGTTTTGTACCAAGACTTGTGTGTTTTTGCCTCTGAGGGTAGGGGAAGGCTTGTTAGCCATCCCTAAAGCCCACCGGCTGCCCCACACCTCCACCGGCACTCCCTAGTGGCCATCGGCACTCTTTTATCCAAATCCTTGGCCGGTCGGCACTATATGTTGCCGACCGGCAGTGTTTTGTGCCGGTGACTGTTTTGGCTGGTCGGTGTGACCCCTTTGCACCCCCAGGGATGGTGCATGCCAGCTGTGACAGCTGGAATGCACTATCACCACTCCCCATACCCGGGTTTGCATCCTTTGGTCCCTTTGAACCCCCTCAAGCTTCTAGAAGCTTGACCCCTTTTGGCCAAGCTTCTTGGAGAAGCTTGGCCAGCTGTTTTGGCTTCTCCAAGAAGCCTTGCACCCCCTTGGTCCCTTGACCCCTTTCCTCTTGCTTAGCCATTAAGCTTAGAGCCTTTTGTTGCCTATATAAGCAAGCCTTCTCTCCCTTTGATTAGGGTTAGACATTTAAGGGCAAAACCAGAGCTTATACATATATTTCTCTGATATACATCCATATATATCTATATCTCCCTCTCTCTCCTCTTGTGTGTGTGTTTTTGGACCAAAAAGTGTGATTTCACCTTACTTTTGCACCATTACACACACTACTACACCTTAATCCGAGATTGGGAGGCTTGGAGGTTTGTTTTGTGTGATCTTGGACTGGTTTTGATCACTAGAGGAGGGCTGCTCCACCTGTTCTTCATTGGATCTTCAAGGGTAAACTTTTTGCTTTAGTTTCCCCATTCTTGCAACTAGTTTCTACCTCTCTTGTCTTGTGTTTTGAGCTTTGTGTTTAACATAAAAAAACCTTGTTTTTACTTGCTCAAGAACATTCATTAAGGTCACTTTTGTATTTGAGTGAAGCCTCACTCTTTTAGGCCTTGTTTTGGTCCTTTTGTGCCTTTTTTGGAGCATTGTCTAACTTCAGTGTTTTTGGTCTTCTCACCACTGAAAACCAATGGGTTTTCAGTGGTGAGGGAGGTGTTTTGAAGTCTCATGTAGGGGAGGGACACCCCTCTCCCCTTTGTCATCTTTGGCTTTCATTCTTGGCTCATGAGGTAGCATGTGTGCATGCTTGCATTTGGCTTCATTTCAGAACTTTTTGGGGTGTTTTAAGTCATGTTATACCTCTGTCTAAGGTTGGTTTCGTGGCCCTTAACATGCTTCCCATACTTGCTTTGTAATGTTCCATTTTGCTTAGAGACATGCCATGTGTTTAGCCTCATGTATCTCCATGTTTTTAGCTTAGCATCTTGAAGATTTGGTCTTGATTTGCCATGTTTTAGGGCTGTGAGCCACTGATTTTGCCATGTATAGTGTGCTTGACATGGTTGTTTTGTATTCTAGGCTTGTAAGCCTCATGCATTTTGGTTCCTAGCATGTTCAACATTGATCATCCTCATGATTTGGCATCATTTGTGACCCTATTTCAGTCCATAAATCATGTGTGTATGTTTACATATGTGACCATTTTCATGCTTCAAGGGTGTCCCCTTTTATGTCTAGGAATTGGCATTGTGTATGCTTGCATGATTAATACATTTTGGGGCTGCCATATGTGGGTTTTGGGTGTCATTTTGCATGATAGAAGTCTGTTTTTGGTTGTTAGATGCATGCCATGAGTGGCCTTGATAATGGTAGTAAGGTACTCTCTTTGGTGCCCTTGGTTTTGGGCCTATTGCCTTGCATGCTTGCATGAGTTTTGGTCATCATTTTGGGTGTGTTTTGCCACTGTTTTAGGGAGGTTTGAGGGCTGTCCCATTGTAGCTTAGTCTACCATTGCATGTCTAGTATATGTGTGTTGCATGCTTAGTCAACATGGTCTTGACATAAGACAATCCTATTGCCTTAGGTGTTCATGTTTGTATCACACTTTGCATTGTGCATGCTTAGTATTGTATACTTCCCATGATGTGTTACATAGCATTTGGCATGCCTTACACTTTTGTGTCATGTTGCATTGTTGATGCATGTTTGCATGGATTGCATTTCATTACTTGGTTTGGGGTGTCAAACCAAGTGTGAGAAATGAGGGGTGTTTGTACTCCAAGTGAAAAAACACACCTCAATTCCCATGTCACTAAGGCCCTTGACTTTGGCATGATAGGGACTTAGTTATCATTGTTGTGTTGCATGCATTTTTACATTGAAATGCAACCTTGGTATCTTAGGCTATCATGCACCAAGGTGCACAATTGATAGCCCTAGAACCAAGAGCCATGTTTCCTTGAGTCCCATTCATGATAGGAAGCATTGGCCATGCATAAATATGCTCAAAAATCCAATACCATGCACTGCTGCCTGCTGTTGCTGTCAAACTGTCTTCTGCAGGAATTTTGTGCCGACCGGCAGGAAAGAGTGCCGACCGGCACTGTATTGCTGGCCGATAGACTATTTTGCAGCCGGTGGCCACCACAAGCAGCCGGCGGTAGTTTCCTCCAGCCGGTGGCACTCAGCAGAACACAAGGAAGGTTTCCTGGGACTTTGGTATTTTTTTGGAGAGACGGGGCAGTAAAAACAGAGGTGGCAGTGGCACGATGTAGGCTTTTCCGGGCAAGTCGCAACGAGCATGCATCATTCGCGCATCCCGAGGCAGGGCTGAGGCCCCCTTTCTTTTATTTGCCTGATTTAATTTTAGTAATTAGAATTTTGTAATAATTTATTCATTTATTCTTTGGACTGTATTATTCTTTTGGTCCCTCCGAGTGAGGGCGCATTTGTAATAAGTGTGTGTGAGTGGGTGTATGTCTTCCAACCCCCATTTCTTTCTACCCTTTTATTTACCTGCTTATGATGGTAGATTAGGGCACGTCTATTTTAGCATACCTTATGCAATGCATGCGTGCATCCATGCATTTGTTAACATGCACCGGGCTCGGTACATCATACAAACTGCATTGTATTTCAATTTCCAAATTGAATACGTGATAGTTGTTGCATTTCATGTGCCATGTTTAGGATAGCCGAGCCTACTCTAGATTGCATCTATGCCTGTGTTGCATTAGCCACTTAACATGAACTAGGTCATGCATGTTTGCTAACTGGGTTTTTGTTTTGGCACGGAGTACGATGTAAGTTTTTATGCTTTAGCATTCGCATGCGTGTGAATGTTGCAATGACAGTATGCTTACCATGCGGCTAAGTGCTTATATGAGATACACTGTTTGAATGCCTGTGGGTGAAGGTTGGATTGCCTAAATTGGAACAACTCGTTGAAATCCGTATTTTAGCCTACTTTCGAGTAGCAAAAACCAACACGTTTTTCGAGACAAAACGGATATGCAATGCTTATTTCCAAATTAGGCAATCTAGTCTATACTTGTTTGCTGTACGCATAACATAGTAATTCTAGGCTAATAACCGGAATAAGAGCATGTAATGTTTTCAAAATCAGATATCACGGTTAGTAGAGGCCGGTCTTCGGACCGGGCGAAAGGGGGTGCTCATAGCTGACCTTCCCCGATCGTACCCAAGCTCCCGAGCCAAGGCATTTGGTGATGACGGACACGTGGCCTTCGGCACCGAGTCAGGGTTTCCTAAATTTCCCATTTTAAAAATATTTAGGTGGTGACTCTATAATCTGGCAAAGCAGTCCATGTTTGGTACTTCTTTTCAAAAAATCTGTTTTTCTCAAAAACGATTTGCCAGAGTTGGACTCTTTGGTTCAGATTAAGAACCGTGACAATTTGAGTCCGAACTGTAGTAAACCCAAATGAACGGAACGGGACCTAACCCTCCCGGGGCGTTCGGGGACGTCTACAGTTTCTGGCGACTCCGCTGGGGACTTTAGAGAGCTTGACTCAAACTCGTGATATCCTGTTTTGACTACGTTTATGTGTCTCTTTGCATTGCATTTGCATTTGGTGCGCCTAGGACACCGTGTTGGCCATCTGCTATTCCTGAGCGGTTTGCCGGAGGCTTGTCTTGTCAAGGCATGTCCATAAGGCTGACCGGTTGCGGGCTCTGCCAGTATGGGAACACAAACCCCGGTTTTACCGGGGCACCCTTCTGACCATTCGACCTAGTGCATATCGAAATCCATAGTGACCATTCCAAACTAGGACAGGTTGCTTACCCGATATAGGTTGTTTGAAACCGCTGTGTGCGTAGTGAAACCCTAGCTCCTGACAAAATAGGACAGGGAAACCCTACCCCAACATAGGGGTGTATTGGCTCTCATTTACTTGCTATGTGCTTTTAGAGTGTATCTCTACAGGGAATGCGCATGTCAGTTTGCAAGTTTTACCCGGCCTGAGGGCACCAGTAACAGTATTTTGGGGGAATCAGGTTATCTGTGGGTACAGGATTCAGACTTGGGGGCAATGATTCAGAAATAGTGATCAGTATTGGAGGGACAGTGAATCGAGTTCAGCGTGTTATCCAACCGTGTGTTGTTTATTTTATGCCGTTATGCTGTCCGATTTTCTGTTATTTATACGCTTTATTTATTTTTTTTACTAGGTAGTTGAGCACGATTGCTTCTGACCCAGTAGATACTCCCCGAGCACTCTGGACTAGAGGTCGTCGACTCCATCGATCTGAGGATCTGGTAGACGGACAACCAGTGTACTGTTCACTACCCCGGTTACTAAGCGGAGGTCAGTCAGACAGAGGACATTAGCACAGCAGTCAGTTCAGAGGGCCTTATCTACCCCACCTGTGTTCAGTAGGGATCAGGGTTCCGTGTCACCAACAGAGAGAGAATATATACCGGTATTCCAACCAGAGCAGAATAGCATGGCTAGTTTAGAAGAGATGGTGCGCCACCTCCAAGAAAGCATGAAAATGATGCAGCAAGATGCTGTTCGACAGGCAGAATTCGCCAGGCAACAGGCCACACTGGTAAAAGAACAGGCAGAGACAATAGCCAGGCTAGAGCAGCAGACCGGAGCATCTGCTTCGCATCAAGTTCCTCCCCGCCAGGAGTTCCTAATGTCGGGGAGACAGCCAATGTTCAGACTGATACAGAACTGCCCACAGGACCACCCCCACCTCCAACCCTACCTCAAATCCAACCTCAGCTATCAAAAACGCCCACCAACCTACCGGACTCTCCCTTTGAGTTCGAGTCTGATCCCACAGCACTGAAGTTGAGCAAACTTGAAAAGTTGTTCAAAAGATCCCAAGGGATCAAGACCATCCCCGACATTGAAGATGGTACACCGACGCAGCTGTGACGCTGCCCGACAGTTCAAAATGCCTCATATTGATCGATTTGATGGGTCCGGGGACCCCATGGTGCATTTAAGACTGTTTTCAGATGTTCTAAGGCCGATGGGCCTCAGTAGGCTTCAGAAGTTGTCTTTGTTTGGCCGGACCCTGTCGGGTGTGGCGGCCATATGGTACGCCAAGCTAGAAGATGATGTCAAGAGGAATTGGGACGAAATGGCTGAGGCCTTCATCGCACAGTATTCGTATAATACACAGATTGAGATTACGACCCGTGATCTCGAGACGACTAGGCAAGAGCCTAAGGAGAGTTTTTCAGAGTTTGTAACCAGATGGAGGGCCAAGGCTTCGATGATGACCCTGAGGCCTACGGACAAAGACCAGATTCGGATGATTGTGCGCAATCTTCAGCCGAAATTGATGCAAAAAATGATAGTTCTCCCATTTCCTACTTTTTCTGACCTACATGAAATGGGGGTGCAGATTGAAGATGCCTTGAAGCAAGGCTTGATTGATAATGACCGGGAGCAACCCCGACGAACTTTCAACCGTGGTAGCAATGCAGGCCCGAGTGGCGCTACTACTACGAGAGCCACCGAAGTAAGCATGGTCACCGCCAATCCCCCTCCAAGAAATACGGCAGCCGCACCATTCTCCGGCGCGTCCGGAAGCAACCCACAAACAACCAAATACCCACCCAGAAATACCAGAACCTTCGCCCCACTATATATGCCCCTATCCAAAGCTCTGGGGGTTTTGATCAAAAAAGGGCACCTGAAGCCCCTGGAGCCGCGGCCCTTACCAGAAAAACTCCCTCCTACCCATAACCCGGCCAAATATTGCGCCTTTCACCAACAGCACGGTCACGACACCGATCTGTGCTTCCGGTTGCGTCATGAGATCCAAGATCTCATCGACAACGGGGTGATTTTGCCTCCCGAAAAACCCAATGTTACTACAAATCCCCTCCCCGCACATAACCAAGCTCCACCACCCAAAAGACTCAATTTCATCTATGCTGGGACCGTGTCCTATGATCCTAGTATCTATATCACCCATACCCACCTGCCTAAACCAGAGGTGTTCCTCCCTGATTGCACCGACTTGTGCATGATGGACATCTCCATGACCCAATCCAAGCCAGCGGCGGTGACCGGCCAAGAACAAGGAAAGAGAGATCCCAAAGGAGAGACAGTTGTTGAGTCAGAGTCTGCGGAATCTGGGAGTTACGTTGGGAAGACATATAGTCCGAGTGACTACATTTCATCAAAAGGCCAAGATGGGCCGGAGTAGAATTGCCAACAGGGGGAGAGTTGTGTATGATCCAAGGAGATAGCCTGGGCAGGGAACAGATGATGTAACAGCTGTGGGGAGGATCTTGCCGATCTCCAGTTTTACAATGACCAATACCCAGAGGACGCGGCAGTCGCATGGTTCGATTATGAGGATTCAGCGGAAGCTACAGGGTGGTTGGACGATCAGCCCGATGTGGTAGGGAACTTCAGGCAGAGCAGAGTTCAGCAGGAATGAGACTATCAGCGACGGCCGGAAGGGTCGAAGAGCAAAACACATCGCCGGAGGGCGCCGGCGTCAAGAATTTCGCCCGAGATTGGAATATTTTGAGTACGGAGATGATTGAACAGACAATCATGGCAGAACAAGCAAGTTTTGAAGATTCCGAGAAGATTCAGGAAAGCAAAGGCCCATGTGGGAGCTGAAATTGCTGTGTGCACAGGAAACGAGAATACTACAGGCAGGTGGATGGAAGATGCTGCAAGCGCAAAACAGTCATACCCAGAGCCAGATAAGTGTTTGTCAGCTGCTGATGGAATGTGGTGGGAAGACGAACTTATGTCTTGCTCACACCTGACGAAGATTGGGGGGATAACCAACCTGATAACACTTGGTACCTCGGAGAGGTTGACCACATGACGCGGAGTGGACGGTATTTTCAAGCCCCCACACTTAGATCAACCGGAAGCCTCGGGAAAGGATAGGGAAGCCGAGAAGCAAAAGGAAGAAGCAACTTGAGGAAGAAGCTGTACTCAAACAGCTGAAAAAGATACACAAAGCAGACATCTCCATTTTGGGGACTGCTCATGGCATCACGGGTGCATAGAGAGGCTTGTTTTTATCAGCCATGGACAAAGCAAAGCTTTCAATAGAAACCACGCCAGAGCAGCTGGTAGGATTGGTCTTCCTTCAGGAGGAGGTACCCGATATGCTGACCTTTTCCGACAAAGAACTTCCGCCCGAGGGCACGAATCATAATAAACCCCTCTACATCTCCGTGGAGTTGTAGGAATAAGTGGATACCGGTTGGTACTTGTTGATACCGGGTCCGCCATTAATGTCTGCCCAGCGAGGACGGCATATGCGATTTGGCTTGAAAACCGTGGATTTTGTACCAACAGCCCAGGTCATCCGGGCATATGAAATACAAGTAGAGAAGTAATGGGAACAGTTAAAGTTCAGACAAAGGTTGGGCCGGGGCAGCACGAGATAGATTTCCATGTCCTAGAGGTCCCTGCAACCTTCAATTTGCTTTTAGGACGGCCCGTGGCTGCATCAGGTGAAGGCAGTGTCATCTACTTTGCATCAAATGGTGAAATACCCCTACGGGAAGGGAGTAGCCATTGTCTTTGGGAATTCGTCAATCCACCCACCACCAGAGGTATCCACGCCTGTTCTGGAAATTGAGCATGGCATGGAAGATGTATTCATATCAGGTTTTACCTTGGCCGAGGCTCAGGTCGTACAGAATATATGGCTACGAATGAAGGGATATATGTCAGTGCCCAAGCAGTGTATCTCATGAACAAGCTCCAATACATCCCGGGATGGGATTAGGGAAGAGCGGCCGTAAAGGCATTGCAGCGTTGGCCGAGGTGCCGCACAACCCCCATACCTTTGGCCTGGGATATACGCCCACCAAGGAAGATTGGTAAGAAAAGGAAAAAGAGACGCTGCAAGAGCCAAAGCAAAACAGATGGGGAAACCTTTGAATTGATTGATGCATCGGCCCATCCGAGGTACCCTGAACGGACGCTTCGTCCGGGAGGGGGAGGATTTTCCATTCTGTGGTTTTCGCCGGCGCTGGTGGAACGCAGAGAAGAAGCGCGTGCCGGGGTTCGAAATTTTCTTTGACCTACAGTTATCTGGGGATGATGTTGTGAAAAGCAGACAGACCCAACGGTTGAGACTGAGCATAGCAAGGAATCGGAGTCTGCGGACACAGAGTTTGAAATGGGGGTAGCACTGGCATGTCTACTTTCAGATCCTTCGATCGACCAGTTGTGCTTGGGGATAACTCCTCGGTGTCTATGATCGGAGATGAAACGGCTGCGGGCCACCAGCAGCTATTTTGGATGCATCCATCACCCTCCCTCACTGGCAGTACGAGGAGGGATTTTTATCTAGCAGCACCGGATCAGGTAGTGAGCCGGAATCTGATTTCCACCGAGTCTTGTGAGTCGGAATCAGGTTCCAGCTCGTCTGAGTCTGAGTTCGGTTATTCCTGGGGGGTGATAACCCGGATGCCACAGTCCTGTCCAGGTCGTCTTTTTCTTTCTCTTTTGGGTGTTGTAACAGAAGATTGGACGGTTCGGAAGTATCTAATGAGAATGAGGTGACTGTGGTTTCCGAGTATTTCTGTGCCTTTGGTTTATTGCTTACTTAAATCAGGACTTCAAAATTTTTGATGAAAACGACGAGGACGAAATTCTGGTTTTGCAACGACTAATTGAACAAGAGCAGGAGAGGTTTGTTAAACCTTAAGGATGAAATCACTACCGTGAACATTGGTACTGAGAAGGACCCGCGGCTGGTCCAGATCGGGTCCACGTTGTCTTCGGAGGAACGCGAGCGCTTAGTCGCTTTATAAAAAAATTCAAAGATGTTTTTGCGTGGTCCTACGAAGACATGCCTGGAATCGATCCTGATTGTACAGCACCGGATCCTCTTGACCCCAGAGCCCGACCTGTCAAACAGAAAGTCAGAAGGATCCGCCTGATGGGCCATTAAGATCAAGGAAGAGGTCACCAGCAGATTGACGCAGGCTTCCTGCTGGTATCCGAATACCC
This sequence comes from Camellia japonica, assembly GCA_030407325.1. Lineage (NCBI taxonomy): Eukaryota > Viridiplantae > Streptophyta > Magnoliopsida > Ericales > Theaceae > Camellia > Camellia japonica. Next base: position 139,915,348 of record JAPPVO010000013.1, read on the forward strand.
GACTTGGTTGGCCAACATTGTTCCAGTGCCGAAGAAGGATGGCAAATCCGGGTATGTGTGGATTTCAGGGATTTGAACAGAGCCAGTCCGAAGGATGACTTTCCCTTACCGCATTATCGACGAGTTGGTAGATTCACAGCGGGGCATGCTTTGCTTTCGTTCATGGATGGCTTTCTCAGGTTATAATCAGATAGTAATGGCACCCGAAGACGGGAGAAAAGACTGCTTTTACCACCCCGTGGGGTACATATTGCTACAG